>JAPCYS010002909.1:0-26436 GCA_028641055.1 Alopecurus myosuroides | reverse complement strand
CCACAAGCTCCATATCGGCCAATTGGGGGAAGTCCCCGTTACCAAGGCCAAGTGGAGGAGTTGGTCGAGCTTGGAACCCTACCTCCACAGGAGTCTATCCACTGGCGAGTGCCAGGCAATGAAACCCGGCCTTCTCCAGCGACGAATGAGGTAATATGCTTCGTTGAACATGTGACCCGGGGCTTTAGGCCTCCGGGTCACCCCTCTTCCGTGACGTCTTAGACCATTACAACCTCCGTATCTTCGATATAGGTCCAAACTCCATTTTGAAACATCCATTTTATTGTTTCTTTCCGAATCTTACTTGTGCACACCGCCAAGTCTTAGCCCTCTTCGTCGAACTTTTTCAGTGCAAGCCGTGCGAAAGCGGCGACGGCGCACTTCTCACTTGCGGCGGGGGTCTCTATCCAGCGCCGCAAGAACTCCCTGATGCCTCCTATTTCTCTCAATTCCCACGTAAAGCACTGGCAGCTTTCGTACTTCTACTGCCAGGATACCTCTCCCCCCGGTGAGAAGAAGTTTGCCGGGTTACTCGGAGGGTCAACTTGACATCTCGAGAAATTCACGCCTTGCGTCTGAACCAGACAGGGAGGCGATCTTGCCTTTATTAGCTAGGATCTCCATCTTGTCCGCCCGAGGCCTCATCGGGCTAAACCTGGTGAAGACCTGGGTTAGCTTCCGCATTCAGCCAAACTCCATTCGTGAGAAGCTGATGTGCGAATACTCGGGTCAAACCACGGACCCAATTCGATTCTCTACCCGCACCCTTGCTCCGGGTGACATTAACAAAACAATTAAGGGTTTCCTGACAGAGAAGCTCGAAGTAACCGGAGCATAGCCGGATTAGAACCTTTTACCCTCGAGAATCCAACCCCTGGAGTAAGTTTTCTGCCTTTTGATTTTGACTTCTAACACTTACTTTTATTCGCTTCTCTTGACTCGATATTAATCACTATCCTGGCATCTTCTCCTCAGGCCGATGATGACTTTTGGACGGTCGACTCCACTCCTAATTCCGAAGACGGGGAGGAGGAAGACGATGTCGTTGACTCGAATGAAGGTACCTACTTGATTCCTTTGCACACGTTATATCCTGCCCTTTCTTCTTCTTTATGCTGTAACTCGGACATTTTTCAGAGCGAGAGGACCAAAGCGAAGAAGAAGAAAACGGACAGCAGGGGCGGGTCCACCAGCGAGGAGGAAGAGCCGGAGCCGGCCACCAGAACCGGAACAAAGAGGAAATCCCAGAGGATAGCCCTCCAGGTTTTTACTTCATCCCCTTACACTTTGGTTTTTTGCTCCCATAACGTCACTCCGGGGCTAACCCCATCTTCACCCCTTTTGATCATAACTGAAGGAGCCACCCATGACTAGGCGCCGAGTAACCCCCGGAATCATCCGGGCAACGAGACCCCTAACCCGGTTGCTTCGCCGCCCCCGGTTCAACACCCTGGTATTGTTGTAAACAAAACTTCTTTCCAGTCATTCCTTTGTAACGTAATCCCAGACCTCTCTTGCCATTTTTCAGTCTCTTCCGGGTCTAGTGACGGCTTCCCCTCGGACTTCCCAGTAAACACCGGGTAAACGCCTTTTCCGGATATTATACCGAACTTTCATCCCCTTTCTTTCCATAACCAAAGATAATTACGCCTTTGCACCTTCTTCAGAGCCACGGTTATTAGTAGCGACCAGGAGGACACCGAAGCTAAAGTCCGGGTCGAGGGCGAGTCGGCTGATGATGCCTTCACTTCACTACGGCTGGCGACGAGCAAATGTCGCCACCGGAGCCAGCTAGGCATGACGCGAGTATCCAATCGCTTCGCACACGCGAGAAGGAGAAGGGGGCAGCTTCAAGCGCGGGAGGGGGACCAGACTCCGACATTCGGATGACCCGGGTGCCACCTCTGTTACAAAATGCTCCTTTTCACTTTCCAGGTACCCGAGCCATCTAACTCGGATAACGCTGACTTTAACCAGCTGATGAGCGCTCTTCTTGCCATGAAAGCTTCAGAAGGGACTGTCTTAGAACGTATGGCTGCAGCACATCAGGTAATTTTTACTTGATACTCCTTATTATACATCCAGTCCCCAAGTCCCGAGTATAATTTTTTTTTTAATTATCCTCGGTACTTCGCATAGTACTTGCGGCAATCATTTCCTCAGATAAAATACTCTCGCGATATCCGGCTTAACAGCTTCACCCGGCCTTTGCAGGCAGAGATTACTCAGTCAGATGAAGCGTTACTTAAGGCTGAGCAGCTCTTGCTGGCTGAAGTTAAGCGTAGGGAGGCCCTTGAAGCGGAGATAAAGACTTTGAAAAAGATGTCTCCTCATACAAGAAGAAGTACCATGCTGCCCAGTCCTCGCTGAATAAACCTGTCGCTCAGCTTACGGACACTTACCGTATCTTGCTAAGTAAGTTTGCTATTTGCGATTAATTTGCGTACCTCTATCTTGCCGCTGTAATAACCAACATGACTGATATGCTTTCACATGTTTGGATTGCAGTGCTAACCTTGCTGCTCCGGAGGAGAATGCCATTACTCAAGTAAAAACTCTGAAGACTGTGCTCGGACGTTTTTTGCCGGCACGAAACTTTGCTGGATGCTATCAAGTGGCCTTCTGAGGTATACCCGGGCGAGGAGACCCTTATACAGGCCTTTTCCACAGCACCTGGATGGATTGAAATACTGAAGCGTTCGTCCTGCCGAATTGGGGTGACCCGGGCTTTAACGCTGGCGAAGGCTTATTTTCCAAAGCTTGACCGGCAAAGATAGTATCCGGGTTCCCAGAATTTAAAGCTGACGGGTCCAAATTCAAGCCCCAGGATTTTCAAAGCTATACAATCTGCGGTTCGTCCTTCAGCCACAGCTTTGGCCGACAAGATGGATCTAAACACAATTATGAGCTCGTATGATTTGAGGGCAAGGTTATCCTGGTGGAGGCGCCTCCCCCTATTGATATGTTGGACAAATGGTCGACTGATCTGGCTAGGAGGAAGGAAGAGGCTGCAAAGAGGAAGCAGAACTGGGCGTAAAGCCGTCTACCTCTACCCCAGCCGTGCCTCGCCTGTTCGTCCAGAAGTGAAGAGCCCGGGGTAAGCTGCTGGTAAGGCCAAGGAGCAAGTCCAAGATTCAGACCCGGAGGACCACTCTCAGACGCCGAGTAGGACGTACCCAACGCTTTGTTTCTCGAGACTGATATGATTTTTGGTGGTGCGCTTGTGCACCATTGACGCTGATACTATGACTGTATGCTTATTAATCTTATGATAACTCTTTGCCTCCCCTGGCTTTTGATAATCTCGATCCTTGTGTTACTTATAAGCTTATTCTCGATACTTCGAACTCTTGTTTTCAGTTTCCTTTTGAGACTCGGCTAACCGAGTATCGTAGGTTTTGATAGAGGAACCTTTCTTTAAGTCCCCAATACTCGGAAATTAAGGTTTTCAGGCTTGGGTAGTTAAAACAGTTTGTTTCTGTTTCGAAGTCCCCAGTCCCCATGACCCAAAGTACGAGCTATAGGGGCGTGGCCTTTCTCAGATGACATACTGCTGTTTACCAGCTGAATACCAATATCTGTTTACATAAATACTGAAGTCATGCTTAATATTTGTTGAGTTTCCGGCTTTTTTAGCCTTATACTCTGCATGGACTTGTGGTTTAGATGACCCTTTTGATTATCTTGTACTATAAGCCGGCTTTCGCGTGGATACCATGTCGTTGCGTCTATACGAAAAACAAGATCAAGCAAGCCACACTGGGCTGCATAATTTGATTGTAATCGTACGCGAACAGATCATGCCACTTTAGTGCGAGTCACATCGAGCTTAAGTAAGAATAACCAAGAAATTTGGCTCCTTTGTCCAGTTATAGGATTGCAGCTGTACCCGTTTTTTCGAGTAATCAGCCCCCATAACTCATAGGCATCATGGCCGGGTCTCCGGTCTTGTGATTACTTATTGAAGCAGATCACCCCCCGGAGACCTATATCATGTAATGTATTTCGATGATACTGATGTATTGATAGTAACAATGTTACTTACTTGTAACTGAAGCAAAGACCATGATAAGACTCGAAACCATCTTCTTTTATTGATAAAAATTTCTTTTTTTGAATCAGCAGGCCGCCTCATTAAAAACCTTCCAGTCCCCTTAGGTACCCTGGATAGGAAAAAGTGCGTATGAAACCTGCCGCCCATTACACTGCTTTAGTTATTCTCGAGAAATCGGCCTCGCGTTGATACGGCCGATGCACATTCTCCACTTGCTATGCCCTTTCGTAATGAGTACCGGATTTGCTAGCCAGTCCGGGTATATCTTCCTTGGAACGTGATCAGCTGCGGACGGTGGTACGCCTTCTTCTTCCTGCTGAGAGTTTTGAAAGTATTGCTCCTGATGAAGCCTACCATCTTAGGTTTTGTTCTGCCCTAACTTTTGCTTTGTCCCCTCAGGGGTTGGCTTTTTGACGTTGTCCTCTCTTCTAGGTCTACCTGAGAACGGTAATGTTTGAGCTCTTCCTTCCTGCAGGCTTGCTCGGCCATTGCCGCGTCTCCCTCATCGCACTCAGCTGCTATATCCCGGTTTCCGTGTATTGTAATGGTCTTCTTGGGACCCGGGATTTTCAGTTGTAGGTACACATAACACGGTCTTGCCATGAACTTGGCATAAGCCGGCCTTCCAAACAATGCATGATAAGGACTGCGCAACTTTACTACCTCAAAGGTAAGCCACTCGACTCGATAATTATCCTTTGACTCTCAAAGCTACTTCCAGTGCCACCTTTCCTTCAGGGCATGCTGAGTGACCCGGCACTATCCCGTGAAAACTGTTGTACTCTTTTGCAGCTGCGATTCCTTTAAGCCCATTCGCAAAAAGTCTCCCAGTACAGGATATTGATACTACCCTCCATCCATCAGGACTTTTTTCAGCTCGTAGCCGTTGACCTGTGGTGCCACTACCAAAGCTAAGACTCCCGGGTGATCAACTCTATCCGGGTGATCCTTCCTGCTCCATGTTACCTCTTGTTTGACCACCTCAAATACCTTGGAACAGCGGAAGAGACCGAATTAACTGCTTGTTTCAGTATCTTCTTATCCTTGTTAGAGCCTCCTGTAGTGTGCACGTGATATTGACCCAGCTGTTTGGTTAGCTTGAAAACCTCCTGCTCCATTTTGATTGTTACCTTGATTTCCAGCTGGCGGATTGCCGGCTGGGGGCGGCCCGTTACCCAAGTTTCCACCTAGACCCGGACCTCCTCCCGGCCCGCACCTCGCATAGCTCTGTTCACTTCTTCGTTCTTCCACCTTTGTAAGTCGGCACATTGCTCTAGTGAATGATTGGCCGGCTTGCCATTCCTGCTATGCTTCGGGCACGCCATCCTAAATATGTCCCAACTGTTGCTTGGTCTTGGAGGTCCTTGGTAGTGTCCCCCATTGTGATTCCCAGTATTAAAATTCCCTTCGGATCTAGGTCTTGAAGACCCGGCCTCCGTGTTGGCTACAAACTCGGAATTCCGTCGAACGGGCGCTTGTTTTGGCTACTTCCATTATTGTTTGGCGCCGACCATTGCCGGTTTTCCCGCTGCTACTTGCGTTTGCTTTTGCTTTCTTGTCGTCAACTTCCTCCTCTGTGGTATCCGTTGCAGCGTGTTTGTTGCACGCATCCATTAACTCTCCCATTGTAACCTCCGCTGCATTCCTACTAGATTTCATGCGAGTTAGCTTTTGTACTAAAGGAACGTACTTACATGTTTTTGCCATAGCTTGTAGCGCGTCCTTAGGCTGGATATCCGTAGACGTGGAGTATCTCCATAACCGGCGTACCCAGCTGCGTGCCGATTCTCCTTTCTTCTGAACGCATCTTTCTAAATCATCAATAGTAAATAACTTTCTGCATGTCCCATGAAAGTGCTTGATGAATGCGGTCTTTAGCTCCTCCCACGATTTGATCGATTTTTCCGGTAGGTTGGTGAACCATAACTTTGCTGCTCCCTCTGACATCATTAAGTACATGAATTTGGCTTGGAGATTCTCGGATGCGTTGCGAATTGACATTGCCATCTCATAGCTGCTCAGCCACGTTTCTGGATCCATTGTTGGCTCATAATTTACTACTTTCCCCGGTTCTTTGAACTTCTCCGGGTAAGGTTCTGCTCTGATATCGTCCGAAAGGCACTTTGGTCCGCAAGGGTGGTTGGGGCCGGTCTTGCCCGGGAAACGCGTGACCCGGCTGGGGGTACCGCGGGGTGCGGCACCACTGGTAACTCGTGCGCTGCAGACCCGGCCCCGGCTCTTCTGGCTCTGGAACTGTTCACCACCGCCTGCGCTGCTGATACTACTGGTGCTGTCTGGATACGCGGTGGAGGCGGCATTTGCTGCTGCTCTTCCCTTCGTTGCGCGCATTCGTTTGAACATGGCCCTGTTGCTGGCTGGCGTACGGCGTCCCATGCATCCCGCTCCTATGATCCGGATAATTAGCTTGCTGTGCTACCGCGGTGTGTAGTAGATCGATTGCTCGTCGGGTTCCTTCCGCATGAGGCGAGTCTCCCACAGGGATCTGGTTTAATGCGAGCGTTGCTGCGTACACGTTGTCCATGGGATTGTTGTAATGACCTGCTGGTGTGCGGAATCGCGATGGTGGTGGCGGCATGGTATTGCCGGCTGTCGCCCCTGTCTGTGGCAAAGGTAACCCGGCTGGCGCGCTTACCGGATGTGCTCCCGTTGAAGGTCGCGTATGGTCCCTTGGTTCGTCGGCGGAATCGGCTGATCTTGAGGCGTGAACACCAGGGCGGTCGGGTTAATAACCCCTCCTGTTGCCGGCAGCATAGTTCGTGCCTTTGGTGCATCCTTGTCGTTTCCTCCGGAGCCGGGTCTCTCGGTCATCCAATTCGCGCTGCCGCGCGGCCATCCCCTGCCTTTCTGCTTCCACTTGCCTTCTTTGCTGCTCCAAGCACGACGAGCTACGTCCAGGTCTCTTACACGTTCTGCCGCGTTTCCGGGGTAATAACTGTGGCCAAGACTGTGGGGTCCAAAATCAAGTTATTATCAAACAGAGCCGGGTGACGCGGGTTTGAGGGGCCCGCCCCCGGTGTCCGGTTTGCTTGGAACCCGAACATATTGCGTGTCGCTCCTCGTCCGCTGGGCGACTGGTGACAGACGCCGACTCTCCATCGACTTGGGCCAGACCGGTCAACTGGTCCTTGCTGCTGAGCCGCTGCCTGAACCGCCCCAGCTGGTGCCGCGGCCGCGTTTTCTTGATTGAGATTGGTCGCGGGAGCCGCATAAACTGCAACCCGGCGCATGATGCCCGGTGTAGATTCGTACTGTTCTTCCTCGCTGGTTTCCCTTTCATATCGATCCTCCGACAAATCCCGTATAGACTCGGTATCATCCTCCCTCTCTATCTGACCCGTTGTTCCAATCGATTCTTCTTGTTCCGATCGGACATACGCGTCTTCCCCTGACACAGAATCAGATCCAATATTATCACAATTCGAACTGGAAGTACATACCATACCGATGAAGACGTTGATGCTGCCGACTGTCACAATGGATCCGGTTTCGAGGTGATCCGACTCTGGCCCCCAGCCAGAATCGTCTACCATCTTCTCTCCTTTGCCGTTGACGTAGATTTCTCCGACGATGAGGTTCTTCATGCTCTTCCGAGCTTCTCCCGTGATGTAAACACCTTTGGACGCAGGCCCCACGGTGGGCGCCAACTGTCGTGGGATAATCACGGCAGATGTTACCTGAGGTAACTGATCTTGGGGCAAGTCGACACAGGTATTTGGGAGAGGGTTTAGCTCGAAAGAGAACATGGCGAAAGCAATCTAAGAACCGGAAAACAACTCGCCGGCTCTCGATATGATTATACTGGATACTCGATAACAAGTGTTACAACTATGACCTGGATCTCTCTTAGGCGAAGCCCAGGGGTTGGTTTATATAGTACTCATATCCCCCTTGACTTGCCCTACAAAGCGCTTCTCGAGTCCTATTCGAACTCTTCATACGAACCCTAACTTTCCTTACCGTAACCCACAATCCGGGTTACGATCCTTACAAGTCCTGGGCCTTCTAGAAGCTTCTTTGTCCTTAGCCGGATTTGATCCATCCGTCGTTTGGGCCGAATCTCACCTGGGAGTTGGCATACCGGGTTACTATCCCCTCATCACGCACCATTGCCCCCTCTGCGAAATTTGTGCCGTTGTCGGTGTTGATGCTGTGCGGGTAGCCATATCTCAGGATCACATCCTTCAAGAATTTCACAGCTGTGGCCCCATCGCACTTCCGAATAGGCTTCACTTCGATCCACTTGGTGAACTTGTCCACCATGACCAAGATGTGTGTCATGTTGCCTTTAGCCGGCTTGAATGGGCCAACCATATCCAGGCACCATACGGCAAACGGCCATGTGATAGGAATTGTCTTCAGCTCGGAAGCGGGCATGTGAATCTTACTCGCGAACATCTGGCAGCCGTTGCACTTCCTCACGATATCTTCAGCTTGCTGCAAAGCTGTGAGCCAGTAGAAGCCATGCCGAAAAGCTTTCTTGACCAATGCCCGAGAAGAGGCGTGGTGCCCGCATTCTCCTTGGTGTATTTCCAGCAGAATCTCTCCTTCTTCTGGGTCCACACAACGTTGCAGCACGCCGGTGGCACTTCTTTTGTGCAGCACATCTCGGAATATAGTGTAGCCCTCGGATCTTCTCTGAATCTGTCTTGCAGCCACCTCATCCTCTGGCAGGGTACCGTCCCTTAGAAAGGATATTATGGGCATGGCCCAACTCGGTGTCTCCCGTGTGGGAAACACTGGTTCGTCCACTTCCATTGGGACAGGCACCTCTGGTTGCTCTTTAGGGTTGGGAGCACTTCTCTGGAGCCCTGATCGATTGGCAAGGACTTCCTCAATGAATGCGATAGTCCCCGGGTTAAGGACAGCAGTCCCAGAGTATGGAGTGGTAGTCCCCGAGTAGGGAGTGGCATTCCCCGAGTAGGGAGTGGCAGTCCCCGAGTAAGGAGTGGCAGTCCCCGAGTAGGGAGTGGCAGTCCCCGAGTAAGGAGTGGCAGTCCCCGAGTAGGGAGTGGCAGTCCCTGAGTAAGGAAAGGCAGTCCCCGAGTCGGGAACGGCAGTCCCCGAGTAGAGAACGGCAGTCCCCGAGTATGGAGCGGCAGTCCCCGGGTTTCCTGTAGCATTCTCCCAGTCAATCTCCATGGGACCAGATTCCTCACTTGGCAGAGAAGGGACAAATATGGATTCCGAGTTGGGAGAGGGCTTGATGGATGGCTTCCTCAAGTGCTCCAAGGCAATCCCCGCCGGGATGGACTGCCGAGAAGACCCCAACTTGGATAGCTCGTCTGCCGCTTCGTTCTCTGCTCGGTGAATGTGCTGGAACTCGCAGCCTTCGAAGAATCCAGTCATGGACTGTACCAGGAAGCGATATGATGCCATGTTGGCATCTAGAGCATCCCAAGTGCCAGAGACTTGCTGCACCACCAGATCTGAATCTCCATAGCATACGATGCGCTGCACGCCAACCTCCTTGGCTACTCGCAAGCCATGCACCACTGCCTCGTACTCTGCTACGTTGTTGGACGCCTTGAAATGAATCTGCAGCACATACTTGAGTTGATCTCGCTCGGGTGACGTAAGCACTACGCCAGCACCAAGGCCTTCCTTCACCTTCGAGCCATCAAAGTGCATCTTCCAGTAATTAGAAATTGGAGCAGGAGGTTCATACTGCACCTCGGCCCAATCCACCAGAAACTCTGCCAGAATCTGAGACTTGATAGGTTCTCTTCTCGCGTACGCGGGTGCATACGCGGCCAGCTCGATTGCCCATTTGGCTACTCTGCCACTCGCCTCCTTGTTGCCCATGATATCCGAGATGGGCGCAGAGCTCACAACCGTGATAGGATGCTCTTGGAAGTAATGCTTTAGCTTCTTGGCGCCCAGGTACACGCCGTAGGTCATCTTCTGGTGATGCGGGTAGTTTTGCTTGGAGCTAGACAGCACTTCACTGAGATAGTACACTGGGCGATGCACACTCTTGCCTTCTTCTTCTCGCTCCACCACAATCACCACACTGACTACTCGGTTAGTGGCAGCAATGTACAGCAGCATTGGCTCCTTGGGTAGCGGACTAGCCAAGATGGGAGCACTAGCCAGCATTGCCTTCAGCTCATTGAATGCCACATCCGCTTGCGGAGTCCAGACAAACTTGTCACTTTTCTTCATCAGCTGGTATAGAGGCAGGGCCTTCTCGCCCATTCGGCCCAGGAAACGGCTCAGAGATGCCAAGCAACCAGTGAATTTCTGCACGTCTTTCAGGGATCTCGGCAAAGACATGCTCTCAATAGCTTTTATCTTTGAAGGGTTGGCTTCAATGCCCCGACTAGACACCAGGAAGCCGAGTAGCTTGCCAGCCGGGACACCAAAGGTGCATTTACTCGGATTCAGCTTCATTTTATACTTGCGTAGGTTATCAAAGGTTTCCTCCAGGTCGGCAAGCAGAGTATGTGTTTTATTCATTTTGATGACAATGTCATCTACGTACACCTGCACATTCTTGCCGAGCTGGTCGTGCAAGCATTTCTGCATGCATCTCTGATAGGTTGCACCCGCATTACTCAAGCCAAAACACATGACACGATAGCAATAAGCCCCGTATGGGGTAATGAAAGCAGTCTTTATTTGATCAGCAGGATTGAGTGCAATCTGGTGGAAACCAGAGTAGGCATCTATGAAAGACAGCAGTTCACAACCAGCAGTGGAATCGATCACCTGATCGATGCGAGGTAGCGGGAAAGGATCCTTGGGGCATGCCTTGTTCAAGTCGGTGTAGTCGACACACATGCGCCATGCAGTAGCGGCCTTGGGATCCTCCTTCTTCTTCTCGACCATGACCGGGTTGGCTAGCCAATCCGGATGCAGCACCTCCATGATGAAATTGCTTATCAGCAACTTGGTGATCTGGTCACCAATGGCCTTCCTTCTCTCATCTCCGAAGCGGCGCATAGCCTGCTTCACTGGCTTGGCGTCAGGACGCACGTGTAATGAGTGCTCAACGAACTCCCTCGGGACTCCTGGTAGATCTTCATTGGACCAGGCGAACACGTCCCGATTCTCACGGAGGAAGTGGATGAGCTCGCTTTCCTATTTCTCCGCCAACCCGGAGCCAATGATGGCTACGCGGTCGGGGAACTCGGGGTCGACCTGGACCTTCTTGGTTTCCTGAGATGCCTGGAACGCGGTCCCGTGTTGGGTACTCGGCACCCCTTGCACGCCAGCTTGCGCGGATTGCGCCATGGCCACCACCTCATACATCTTCTTCTTCTCGGCAGCAATCACCATCGACTCCGCCAACTGGGAACCGACAGAGGCACACTCCATGGACTTCTTGTAATTGCCAGCAATGGTAATCACACCATTGGGACCAGGGATCTTCATCTTCAGATATGCCTTGTGGGTAGAGGCCATGAACTTGCTCAGAGCAGGCCTGCCGAGTAGAGCATGGTAAGGGCTCTTATGATCGACCACCTCGAACTACAGGCGCTCTGTGCGGCAGTTCTCCCTTGTACCGAATAGCACATCTATCCATATCCGGCCAATCGGATTGCACGAGACTCCCGGCACAATGCCATGGAAGGTGGTCTTGCTAGGCAGCAGCATGTTCTCAGCCATGCCAAGCTTCTCGAGTGTGTCTTTGTACACTATGTTGATGCTACTGCCGTTGTCGATTAGCACCTTGCTGAACCTCACATTCTTCTCGGGGCCCAGGAAAGTAGGATCCAACACCAAGGCGTAGCTACCCGGGTTGGGCATCACCTTGGGATGATCTACTCGGGACTACCTGATCTCTTGGTCACACCAATACATGTAGTGAGGGACAGCAGGAATCACTGCATTGACCTCCATAGCACGCATGTGCTGTGATTGCTTGTCGACTGGCTCAGAGGTGAAGATCATATAGCTCTCGTGGTGCTCTTGGTACTGGTTGGAGCCTCCGCCCCCATTGTTGCCGTTGTTGTTGTTGCCCTGGTAGTTGTTGTTGCCTCTGTTGTTGTTGCGGTTGTAGTAGTAGTTGTTGTTGCGGTAACCCTCGTTGTTGAAGTGACGGTTGGCTCCTAAAGCCACTTGGTTCACATTTTCCCTTCTCGGAAACACTGGCGGCCGAGCTGCGGGTGCGCGAGCAGGCTGCACATTAGCATTGGCCGCTGGCAGAGGAGGAGGAGGAGGCAAGCCATCATTCTTGATCAGATCCCACCACTCGCATTGCCGGGTAGTATGATTGGCTGGCCTTGAAGATTGCTGAGTGTGAAAGCTGCATGGGCCATCCTTCATGTCGTCGAAGACGAACTTCCTCGGCTGCTCGGAGTTACCGCTACCCGACTGAGGAGCACGGAATGGTTTCTTGTTGCCTTGGCCCTGGTTCTGGTTCTGCCCGTAGGCTCCAGCAGGTTTCTGCCTTTGGCTACCCCCAGCTCCAACAGCCACTGCATTCACCTCTTCAGGGTCATACCGAGTGTCTATTCGGTCACCCCTGCGCTTGTTGCGGAACTCGTTGCGCTTGCTGTTGCTAAAGTTTCTTCTCGGCTCAGATGAATCCATCAGAGGCTGAGTAGGGTCACCGAGTGCGTACTGATCCGCAATCTTGATGGTCTCCGCCAGAGTGTTTGGCATCTCCCTCTGCAACCTTTGCCACAACATACTGCCATGTCTGCAACCCTGCGCAAACCAAGTGATGGCCTGGGCTTCGTTCACACCTTCACATGTGTTCCTCAATGTGCTCCACCGAGTAAGGTACTCGCGGTCCGTCTCATCTTCTCGCTGCCTGCAAGCGGACAGCTGCTGTGGCCTATTCGGCCTCTTGTAAGTGCTTGTGAAGTTGCTGATGAAGGCGTCCGAGAAGTCCAGCCAGCAATTGATGTTGTTCTTGGGCAGGTTGTTGAGCCAAGTGCGAGCTGGACCCTCTAGCATCTGCGGGACATAGCGCACCGCCCATCTCCTGTTGCCGTTCGCGATATGAACCGCGGTGACATAGTCATTGAGCCAATCTTCCGGCTTGGTGCTGCCGTTGTAGCTCTTGGTGCCCCTTGCGAGCTGGAAGTTCTTCACGGACGGCTCGTTCATGATGCGCGGGCCAAAGCACTCGGGGCCAGGAGGACCTGTGTTCTCCAGCCGCGCCGACAAGCTGATCCGGTCCAGCTGGTGCCTTGCATCTCCAGGCGCCAACACGCGCTCGCCAACACGGTCCAGAATATCATAGCCATCCATCTCCATGGCCGAGTAGCCGTCATCATATCTGTCCACCTGCACCGCTGCAGGCTGCTCCACCGGGTTGGCGACTGGCGCCACTGCGCGCGGCTGCTGCCTCTGCCGAGTAGGCTGAGCAGCGGGACGCTGAGAAGGACCTGGGCGCGCTCCACCTCGGGCCTGGCTTTGAGCTTTATGGGCTTGAGAGCCTGCTCCTGCAGCGTTGTGTTTCTGACCGGGCTGCTGCGGCACAGCGAGCTGTTTCGCGGCAGCAGTCGGGTCGTACACCTGCATTTGCCTGTCTCCGCCAGAGCGTCCGCTGCGGCTCTTCTCGCGGCTGGGGTGCGGAGATGAGGCCTGATCGTTAGATCTAGCCGCGTGCGAGTGCATCACCTGAGAAGCTCCGGCACCCGGGTTGGCTTTTCGGAACTCCTCGTTCTGCCTGGCGGCCTCCAACACCAACTCGTTGAGCCTCTCCTGCTGCCTAGCGCGCCCGTCACCGTCGAGATGAGGTAACTCGGCGGCCACGGCCTCTGCGGCTCTAAGTGTCTTGGCGGGTGTGCTATACCTAGGCCTAATGGAGGTGTTTGTGGTGGCGGACTGAGCGGGAGCCTCTACAACCGTTGCCATCTCGGCACCTAGGTTGCGGCGCGTGGCGCCTACTCTGCTAGCTCTCCTAGTGACTGGTGTGAACCCGTGAGCCTTGTTGTACTCTAGCTGATCTAAGCTAAGCTCTAGCCTGATCTTGTCCAACTCCGCCTGCTCAGCGAGCAGCTCCTGGCGCTGCCGCTCGAGCTGCTCCTTCATGCTCAGGAGCTCGAGGTCGGTGGGAGGCGGCATGCCCGGGCGCGCAGCAGACGCAGGGATCGTCGGAGTCGTGGAGAGCGGGAGGTTGCACTCCTTCTCGTAAGGCCGGTGAGTCCTGCCACCAGCGCTCGGGCTAGCATGGTCCTCAGCAACGACCGCAGCGCCAGGAGCACCCGTGCCGGCGTCCGCAGCCAAGCCAGCTACCATCACCTCCGCGACGTCCGCGGAGCTGCCCAGCAGCCTCCCGCGTGCAGCGAGAACGGCAGGCGGATCCTCCGCGTCATGCACCAGCTCGGGGTACTCGCAGTCGACGACGGTGGCGACGTAGACGAGGTGCGCGCCGAAGGAGATCACCGAGCCGCCCTCCGGCATGGCCCTGCCGCCGAAATCGCCGGCGTTGTCGGTGACGAAGTCGAAGGAGCCGAATCTGTGGACAAGGCCACAGACCACGCGCCCTCCAGTAGCAGAAATCGATCCCGTCCGAACGGAAACTCCAGCCAGCGCCGCTGGTTGCCCCACGGTGGGCGCCAACTGTCGTGGTGGTGTCACGGCAGATGCCATAGGATGGCTAAAGATGTGGGGACGAAGGACGCTGGAGGCGCTCGGGGAGGGATCACGCGACGAGTAGACGCGTGAGGTGAAGATCAAACACTGCAAACAACACGATCTACCCAGGTTCAGGGCCCTCGTGAGGAGGTAAAACCCCTACTCCTGCCTTTCTCTATGTATTTCGAGGTCTCACCGAGTAGCCACAGTACAATGGTTCTTGCTACCGAGTAGCCACTCTTCTCTCTCCGGGTAGAATTAGGTCAAGAATCTCTATGTGTGATCCAGCCCAAGTCTCGTTGTGTGCGTGCCTCGCGCAGGAGGCGGCTGGGCACCTTATATACCCGGTGCCCTGCCGGATACCGCCAAATACAAACAAGTGTCGACATTGTGTGCACACCGTCCTTCTTCCGAGTTCCCGCTGACAGCTTTGGCTTCTAAGCTTGTCCTGATGCGGAAAGTCGTTGGGCAAAACCAAGTAACCAGTCTGTTATCACTGTGCGAACACAGAGTAGGTCCTCCCTATCCTGCGACGCCCTGCTGACACACTGTCGCTGTCAGGCACGCCGTCCCTAGATGAACAGTGCTGTGAACAGTGCCAAGTACGGACCCGGGATACGCGGGATCCTGTGTCAGAACGGCTCCTTTGACTTCTGGCCCGAGTAGGTTCCCGCCAGTTTTACTCGGGCCAACTCTTCTACTCGAACAGATATAACTTTCTTGATATCTCCTTCTGGTCATCTTTTTGTGAGACCGAGTAGCAGTCGACCGGGTAGCAAGTACCGGGTAGGCGGCTACTCGACCAAACTTCTCTTCTGATTGTTGCCTTTACCACTTGCCTTTACCCTACTCGGGGGTAACCCCCCGACAGCAACGATTAAAGTACACGAAGTGACACCTCTACTGTGACAGCAACGACACGCTTCTGTGTTCCCGCTGACGCCGTTGCGAGAAGTTGCCGCGTCGTCCGGCTGACAGGTCTTGTCCACCCTGTCAGTCTCACAGAGTAGGCCCCCGACACGTCCTGTCCCCCTTGTCAGTGACAGGACATGACAGGCGCCCACCCTCACTGTACCCACGGCGTAGCGCAGATTATTACGTTCCTAGTAAGTTGAACCGCACGCCTGTACGGCTGCGGGATACGCGGGATCTCGTAAGAACGGCTCCATTGACTTTGTGCCCGAGTAGGATTGCTGCCCATCTACTCGAACCACCCGATCTCTACTCGAATGATTCTGATCTTCCTCATTATCTTCTCTTGGCCTTCAATACTTACTATCGACTAGCGTCTACCGGATATAGATACCCGGGTAGCCGCCTACCCGGCAAACAGTACCTTGATCTCTGTTTTACCACCTTCGTTACCCCTACTCAGGGGTAGCCCCCCCGACAGTCTTCCGGTCATCAACACAGCGGATATGCTTATCTTGAAGATGACGTGAATCATTCACCATGCCCTCGAGAGTTTGATTTCTCTCTCTCAGAGATCGAATCTCCCTTTCAAGCTCCAGCTTCTCTGTGTTAGCCCGGTTCAATACTGTTGTCTTCTCATTCCCGGCTTCAAACGCAGTTTTGAGTATATTAGTAAGCTCGAGTTTGAGCTTATGGACTGCAGCCTTCTCGGCGTCCAGATCTTGCTGTAGCTGGGCCTCTCGGGCCTGCACTTGCTGCTGCGCTTCAGCCGGGGTGAGACACTCCACGTGTTGCTCCCGGAAGGTGTTGTACTCTTCTGCGGAAAGAGCCACTTGTTTAGCAGTATGGGGGAGCAACAGAAACTAAGTAAAGAGAAGAGAAGGATTAGCTCACCTTGCAAGGAGGAAATTTTACTCTGCACAGAGGCAGCCATGACTTCACAGTCCTGGTGCTTCTCGACGAGAGCCTTGAGTTCACCTGCAGAGAAAACAAAGAATGAACAAAAGCAAAAAACGGGCGTAAACATAAAGCGCACAAACCAAAATGCTAGGTAGTTACTTTCAACAGAGGACAATTTGGTGGCAGTCTCTGGACATTCTTCTCCAGAACATCCCTCTCGCTCTTCTCGAACTCCAACACCCGGTTTCTATCTCTGATGGATCGATGTGACCACAGGAGCTGGCGGAAGAGATTGGTCCGGGTTTGGGTGCTCTCCTGCAGGAAAGAAGGAAATTTCATGAGTTAGAAGATTTGGCCCGAGTAGATTTGAACTCAGTTGAGCTTTACCTACTCGGCCCGAATCTCGGGGACTGGGTAGTGGATAGAAGAGTAAAAGAGAAGTGGAAAGAAACAAGCAGCACAGAAATCCGGATGGAAAGGAAAAAACAGTTATGCGGTTGGTTTTCTCAGCGTACTCAGGAGCCTTGCGCAGGCAGTACAATTTGTGTGGCAAGGTACTGCTGGAGGAGGACATGGCCATCGTCACGGGACCAGCATCAGCCTTGTTCCAGGCTTTTCGGTACGTGTCAAGATTCTTCAGGTGCATGCCATTTCACTCGGCGCGACCGTGCTTCTTGCTGTCCCAGAACTGTTCCACGAAACCTATCCGGTCGACGATAGTTTCGGTATCCTCTTGGAGCTCGTACTCTGAGGGAGGTGGCATATCTTCAATGCGAAGGGAAGGAGCTTTTCCCCTGGTTCTGGAGCGGGCCACTTGCCTCCTCTCCTTTAGCTCCGCCTTTCGCACGGCTTCTTGCGCCTGCTTCTGCTGGTTGAGCTCTAGCAACTCGCGCCAGTGATCTGGGTAGAGCGCACTCTTAGCGGGCGAGCTGGCGCCAACTCCAGCATCTTGTTGTCCCGAAGGACCAAACTTGATGGAGGTCTGGACAAGTTTGGTGCTCCGGGTGGCCGACCCAGTCTTAACGGGCACCAGCACGCCACTCATTGCTGAGGCAGTAGGGCTTGGTACCCGGTTGGTCTGGTCCTGACCTTTGCTGCCGCTGGATTTGGTGACCTTTGCAGTCTTTGGTGCAGTCTTCTCGGCGGAGGTCGCTGCAGCTGAGGGCTTGGACCTTGGACCAGTTGGCGGCTTGCCGGCGCCAGGAGCAACAAGAGTTGTTCTCGGCCTTGGCGGCGGCATCTGCATGGCTGGCGGAGGCTCTCGCGGTTGCTGCTGGCTGGGTTGCTGTGCTTCTGGTGGAGGTGTCTTCCTAGGAGGCGCCTGTGGATGTCCAGCCGGCGCAGCGTCAGGCTTAGCTTGGCCTTGGGGAGATGGCTGCTCACCAACCCGGTCTTGCGTGGGCGGGGTCCTTTGCCGCTACTCGGCGGGGGTCTCTTCCCGCTGCTCGGCAGCATGATCTCGTTGCTCCATGGCGGAGTCATCCTGCCGAGCAGCGGCAACATTTTCTCTGGGCTCCTCGGCGGAGGCCACAGGTGGCGATGGTGGTCTTTCGGTGTTGGGATCCTGCGCAGGCTACTGAGGGTTGGGCTGCGGCTGCTCTGGAGCATGTTCTATCTCCATCTGGCGCTGGTATTCTCGGCACCGAGATCTTGCTCTTCCCGAGGAGGAAAGGACATCTGTGTCCTATCCTCAGGTCGATTGTCCTCCTTGTCGTCAGAGAGATCCACGGCATTTCGGGGCACGCTTCGCTTGGGGGCTGGCTCGTTGGTGGCCTCGGCGTTGAGCGCAACGCTGAAGTAAAATAAGCAGAGAGGTGCGGAGAAGAAAACCAGGGAGAAAACAGAAAAGATTATGGAAGACAAGTGCTCAATTCAAACTCGGAAACCCTTACCCGTCTGCAGTTGGGCGCTTCTTGCGCGCGGTAGTTTTCTTGTTGCCTGCCTTCTTCTTCATCTTCTTGGCAGGGGACTCCAATGCCCCGCTGCCCGCTCTTCTCTTGGTTCCAGCGGGGGCGGACATGGGCACGGGTACCACGTCCAGTGGCTCCTCCCCCTCCTCCAATTCTGGTTCGTCTGTGTTTAAAAGGAACAAATGTCAGAGTGAAAAAGAGAAAGGGCAGGGCGCGCGGCAAGCAAGCAGGTAGGTGAACTCGGTCACCTTCTTCATCATCAGACCAGTCCCGAATAGAGGCATAGTCTCGGGACTTACCGTCCTGGCCAGCGCGGGGGATACAGAGAGTATCATAGACGTCAAACATTGTCGCGTCATCCTCGGTCCGATCCGGCTTCCAGTTCCTCTCGAAGACGGCATTGTCCTCCTGTTTCTGACGAGCGATATGCTGAAAGTGCAAACATAAAGCACGATAGGCTAAGTCTCAACAGAGGAGTTGTATTCGGTCTAGCGTGCAAGCATAAAGCACAAAATGCTAAGACCTAGAAGAGCAAAACGAGTAGAAGTTCTACTCGGCTTAGCATGCAAACATAAAGCATTTACGACTGAGTCCTGAGTAGGGAAACGGGTAGAGGCTCTACTCTTAACAGCATGCACACCGAAAGCATAGTAAGCTAAGTTCTAACAGAGGAGCTCTATCTGGTATCAAATGCAAACACTAAGCATGTTAGGATAAGCCCAAGGAAAGGTGGCTAAGGAGTTCTCTATTCGGTATGAGATAAAGAAATGAGAATTAAGATGAACTAAATGTGCTGAGAGGAAAACTTACTTGCGGAATGGGCTTGGTGCGGCTATACGGCACGAAGCCGTAGAACCAGGTGTCCGAGAGCGTGGTCCGGAGGATAGACTTGGCCCAGATTGCCACCTCCGCTTTGGAGAGCTCGAAGGTGGTCGTCCGGGTGCAGTCGCGGGGCCCACCCATGTAGCACATCTTGTGCACTCGCTCTTGAAGCGAGAGAACCCGACGTTCCACCCAGCAGGCCACCGGATCATCCTTGAGGAGCCCTTCCTGCACCAGCAGGTGCAGGCGCTCGTCAACCTGGCTAGCGTCCTTCATCTTCTTCCTGGGGTGGTAACCCCAGTTCCGCATCTCGGCGGGGACCATGTTCTGGAACTCGGGCAGCTTGATCTGATCCACTGCTTCCTCTCCCTCTGCGGGAGTCGGGTTCTTCACGTAGAGGAAGCCCCTCTGCCACTTGCGGCAGGTATTGTCGCACCCGGACTTCTAGGGGATACTCACAGTCCGTTAAACAGTAGATAGATGGCTTACGGGGCATACCGGCACCCGCATCTCAATATGAGCAGGCCAACACGTAAACGTGTGACAACCATTATCTTACTATTCATCGTCTGAGCAAACCATCCCATAGAAATCCAGATACTTCCATTGACGTACTTCAAAACATACACACATGGTACGTCAACGGCATTGGAACAAGTGATATCACAACAGATCTCTACGACACAAAAGATTGAAATAAGGTGCAAATAGCTCTCATTAGAGCAGAGATAGCAAATACAATCATTCAGAGGACACCTGTCCCAACAATTCATCATTACATCACAGCGGAAGCATTCAACATGTCTGAGTACAGACAAGATCCAAATAGGCCTAAGAGGCCGGAAACGAAAAGACGGAGCCCATCCACGAAGTCTCGGATCCTGCCCGGGTCCGCTATCTACTCGTCAGCAGTTTCGTCATACTCCACGTAGTAGCCACCATGGAGATCCTCGGAAACGTCGTCTGCGGAAACCACAGCCCCAAAGGGGTCAGTACATAAACGTACTGGCAAGCAAGACTCACAATTCACCAAAGTGTAACCCGTCAACACCAAGCACAGATGCTTTGGGTTCAACGGAAGAAAGGGGATATAAAAGATGCGGCAACTGGCTGCTCTAACCAACTACAGAGTTACTACCACTTCCGGCTAACAGAAAGGAGATAAGATCGCGTATCGTAACCAACTATAGGTAACCACCAAACAAACCCATCCTGGACCTCGCCCCTTATCCAAAGAAGCAATCCGAGGATAACTCACACAGTGAAATAATGATGGTTCAGATTATTGTGTCAATAAGCCTATTACTAGTCAAGTTGTTAATCATTGGGTGTAAGGTTGTTAATCATTAGGTTTAAGTTGTCCTGAGTACTTGTTAGCCAGCACTTTCACCAAGTAGTCCATAACCGCGGAAAACACGGCTTCTCGAGAAGATTTATCCCTGCAGGGTTGCACCAATTTGGCCGTACACGCAAGAATAACCCGCCAGATGGGATGCCTCCCACCAAGCGGGGCACTCTACACAACTCAACTCTTCTTCGCATCAAGCCCAAAGCACCTTGGGTGCACGGCTAATCGAGCCCCGAAGAAAGGGGACCCTCATAGCACTCGAAGAACGTGTCCCCCTATATGCCGACTACAAAAGTTCCACCCTGGCCTGGGCTCGCAAAAACATGCATGCGGCAAATGGAAAACACGAACTAAATGAGGCGATTTGGACGAGATGCGAATCGAATCAAATTGAGGAGGGCTCCCATACTCGCTTCCCACATGCGGTTAGTGCGCTCATCATGGATCAGTAGACAAGACCCTTTTCCTATTAGGGTCGATACTAGCAGGCCTCAAAACCACACAGGGCCTCCTGCCGGTGCCTTATCATCAAATTTATTATTAATAGTAACATTAGCATGATTGATTGATTAAACATCGAGCCCCCAGAACATAATAGAAATAGTAACAGAAAGTAACGGGTAACAGACTCGAGCAAAACAACCCTAAGCATGCTAGTAAGACACGGGCAACAAGCAACGGTTATAGGTGTGGAGGTGAGGCAATATCAGGGTTAAAGGATACATGTGATAGGTTCGTAACAGAAGCAACTATTCATAGGGCTAGCAGAATAGACAACGGAAAGTATCGGTAACCAATGTTGAAAGGAACACGATGGTTCATGTGAGTGATAACTTGCCTGCAAACCCAGTAGCCTGGTACTGAGCTAACTCCTTAGAAGGGGTGTCGTAAGTATCGTCGGTCTTAACGTCGTCGTATATCCGGGAAGAAGCAAACAGACAACGCAGAAAGATAAGCAATCAATATCATGGCATAGTGCACAAACATGGGATGATGCATGACCATTTAATTGATGCATCAAAATAAACTAGTTGACAAGATAGCAACATGATTAAATGGACTCATATGCAATTGGATTGCATATGAAAAGCCCATGAATTATGGTTGAATTAATTGTTTTACAACTAATCAAATTGTGTAAGTGAATTAGCATGATGCATGGATGAGGAAAACAGCAAAATAACAACAATAGAACCAAATGGAAATAAGGTTTACCAAGTTTGGAAATTGGTTTATTAAGTTAAGAAATTTTGGTTTCTTAAAGGTGTCACACAAGCATTTGTTGTTTTCATCAAGTTAAATTGTTCAAAACAGATAACAAAGTTCATATTTGAATAGAACACACAATTTTGGGTGGATTACATGTTTCACTTGCTGAAAAAGGATTTGGAAATAATTACTTATGAATTAAATAACTTAAACAAGATTTAAATGAATTTAATTCAAACATGAACTTATTTGAATTTTTATTTGTTCCAAAACAGTAAGTGAGGTTCATATTTGAAAAGTTTATGCTTTTATGGTTTGAAAACATATTTTATATGTTCAAAAGGAATTAATTTGATCAAGTTATGAATTTATCAATATTAAATGATTTAAACAAGGTTTAAATTATTTAACCAATTTTAATTATTCAAAACATGAAACAAATTTTATATTTGGAAAGGTGGTTTAATTTTGCATGGAAATCATATTTTATTTGTTGAAATTGGATTTAAAATGAGCAAGTTATTATTTTGGCAATTTTAAATGCAATAAACAAGAAACAGTTATTTTCAGCAATTTAAATTATTCAAAACAGCAAACAAAATTTATATTTGGAAAGTACATTAAAAGTTGATTGGAAAACATATTTATTTTGTTGAATTTGGAATTTTTATGCCCAAGTTATGAATTTTGCAAAATTAAGTGAATTAAACAAGATTTCAAATATTTCACCAATTTAAAATATTCAAAACAGTAAACAAATTTTATATTTGGGTAGAACATTTAATTTGGTACAGAAAACATATTAAAAATGTTGAATTTGAAGTTGGGATGAATTACTTATGCATTTTAGAAGATTTGGTGCAAATCTGCCATTTTTAATTCATTAGGGACTAGAAAAATAAATATACAGGGACTAGAATTAAAGACACAGGGGCTTGGTTGTGATTACTGGGGTTTGTGCAGTACCAAAACAAATGGAAAAAAGATTTGGGTTTTATTGTGGGTGGGGGGACTCGAACCCCCCACCTGCTGATGCGCTCACAGGGGTGCTAACCAGTGGGATGGGGTTCGGTTTGTTGATGGAAGGGGCACGGGGGGTGGTTAAGCTGTGGGCGCGCGCTGTTTTAACTGCAATTCTGCACGCTAACTGAACATGGCGGACAGAGATCAACAGAGGGTCGCCGGCAGCGATCGCTCACGGGGCCTTGGGGCGCTGTGGCGTGGGGTGGTGTGGGGGTGCGGTGTGGGGAGAGAAGGGAAGGGAGAGGGAGGTGAGGCGCGGGGACGGGGCGCTCACCTTGAGGGCTCCCGAGCGGATGGAGGCGCAGGGGGTCGGGGCGGACAGCAGGTGGTCGCCGGCGATGACCTCGATGGCGGCGGCGGCTCGAGGCTCCTCGGGGGCAACCGAGGGGTGGAGGAGCGAGAGGGAACCCCCAAGGTTCCATTCCCACGCCCAAAACGGCCGGAGGAGGTTGCTGGCGGCGGCGATCGCCGGTGGAAGGTGGAGGTTTTCGGGTGGAGGTGATGGTGCAGGTTTCAGGTACAGGGAAAATTCAGAACAGAGAGATGGAGGGGAGGAAGAAGGAAGAAGAGATGGAGGCGGGGGAGAGGGAGAAGAGAGAGTAGGGGAAACCCTAGGGCACCGGGTAGGTTAAGAGGAGGAGGGGGAAGGAGCTCCACCGTCTGCTCCCTTCTCTGAATACGTGGACAGCTCCGATGGAGTCCGTACGTAGGTAGAAGATGACTGGAGGGGGTATCGGGCCAGGGGAAAAGATTAGTTGGGCTGGGCCTAGGTGTGCTCTCTCCCTCCTCTCTTGCTCTTTTTATTTTTCTTTGTTTCTTTTTTTTTTGCTGATTAGAAATACGAAGAAAGGAAGATGGTTTGTGGGGTAGAAAATTTAGGTGAAATTTATGTAAGTTAATTAGGTCAGCATCAACATTGTATCAACTTTTGTTTTCAAAATATTTGATTCATGTTGCTGTTTGGAAAAAGAAAATGAATTCACTTTTATATTTGAATTAAGGGATTAATTGATTTGAAGCAATTCAAAAGCATGGTTTAAAAATTCATGTTTATTTTCTACCAAATGAATGTTGATTTTGTAAGTTTCATAATTTCAAAAATGGTTTTCTGTTTGGGTTTTATTTGAATTTGGAAAGGAATTTGAATGAATTGTTGATTAAGTGATTTAGTAAAAGTAACATTTAATTAGTTTTTGGAACCTCAAGTTATTTTGAAACAAATTGATTGGAGTTGTTTTGTTTCATTACTTTCAAATGGTTGCTATAAGGAAAAAGGCAATTGAATTTGAATAAATTTGGATTAAGTGAATTATTAAAAGAACAATTAAATAGTTTGAGCTTTTCATTCTTAATGGAATCAATTGGATGTTTTATTTGAAATATCATTTTGGAAATTGTAACATCACAAGGATGAAACAAAAGGTTTGAATTTTTGGTTTGAAATTCAAATAGAAAACAAAGGAAAACAAATGAAAACAGTTGGAAAACAAAGCAAAACAGAGAATAACAAATGGAAAACAAATAAAACAATTGCAATCAACATGATGCCATGATGCAAAACATAAAATAACAGAGAGCAAACATTCTAATGGCTATTTTTCATACTTGGGATGTTACAGGTATCCAACCCGAGTACCCGTGGGTGGCTACCCGTGGAGCACTGGAGCATCATAGACGTACCCGTCTGGGTCATCTCCTTCGGAGCGAGTGGATTTGAAGGATTGTGAATGACTTGCTGGCGAAGATAGTAGTACTTGGCCCAGGTGTGTATGGTGGGATAGACTGACACCTAGGAAAGCTTCCCAGACGGCGGCATGGGTGGAGAGCATGGCTACCGCGTTGGCGGGTAGATGATGAGGCTGGAGGCCGAAATGACGCAAGAAATCTTGCATGAACTTGGAGATAGGAAGCCCAAATACGCGCTTGAAATGGCTCAAGAACACCATGTACTCACAGGGACCGGAAGTGGGGACGAGTTCCTTCCCGGGCGGGCGACAGATGACGCCGGGAGGGACCCGACGCGTGTTCACGAGCCACTGGCAGTCCGACGCTTTCACGTCGGAGCCCTCCCAGCCAGGGCGCAGCGTCGCCATTTCCTCCTCATGCAGATCTCCGGCGGAGTTCTCGAGCTCCATGGCGGTTCCTCCGGTGAAGGAGCGGATGCGCCGAGGACGAAGACGAAGGCGAAGGAGGAGGCGCGCAGAGATGAGCTCTCTCTCCCTCTGCGCGCGGAACGACGATGTGCTGCAAGATCACAGCGGCGCTGTTTCTCGCTGTGGAGGAAAAGGCGAAGAGGAAACGAGACAGGGGAAAGTGCGAGTAAAGAAGAACAGAGGGCAGCGCGGGGGTATTTAACCCACCTCGAGTGCAGTTACAATTTGGGATCGATCGTGGGCGAGATCGTGCAGCAAGGGGTTAGTGCGCCCGTTAGAGACGCACACAGCGTATAATACGCGCGTAACGGGCGCCGTTAATCCCACAATGCGTGTCATGGGCCATCGAGTACGTGTGTGAGATCACGCAACGGCCTGTGGGCCAGAACCGAGGCGTCGGGGGTACGATTGAGTGACACGTGCACCCTCTGGACACGAGAAGATGGAACCGCTCTGAGCGGCAAAGTATTGAAATTTTCATTAAGTGTTGGGTTCTCGGTGGAGCTCAGCATCGCTTGGTCTACTCGGTGCAGAGATGAAATGCTCCTGAGGCCACGGTAAGAAAGGTCCGAGTTCGAGTATGGGAGTCCGGATTGAGGAGCAACTCGGTTATTCGTCATCATGGAGGCAATCTGCTTAAAACTGGCAGGGCCCAACGCCCAAGTTCGCCGGACTGTACCTGCTTTGGGGATTAATGTCGGGGGGCCACCCCCGAGTAGGGTAAGGCGGGTGATAAAACAAGGTTCAATGTATCTGGCAGACGCTACTCGGTGGAAAGTCCTGAAGGCCAAGAGGAAGATATGAGTATCAATCTGGATCATCTGGTTAGAGCTCAGGTGATCCGGGTAGATGGGAAACTATCCTACTCGGGCACAAAGTCAATGGAGCCGTTGGAGAAGATCCCGCGTATCCAGGGGCCATACTGGTGTGCGGTTCAACTTACTAAGCACCTGATTATCCGCGGTGAGACGTGGGAACAGTACGGGTGGGCAGCTATCAAGTCCTGTCACTGACAGGGGGGACACGACATGTCAGTGACCTACTCTGAGAGGCTGACAGGGTGGACCTGTCAGCCGGACGGCGTGGAGACTTTCGTCACGACGTCAGCGGGAACATGGAGGCGTGCACCGTTTCCACAGTGGCATTGTCACGTCATGTACTTTTATGTGTAAATTACTTGCTGGCCACCAGTATATAAGGTGGCTAGCCCCCTGCTGCACGAGGGACGTTGGATCCGAGCGCATTTATTGCGAGACTTAGCAGCACACAGAGAGAGAGCAGTAGAGAGAGCTAGCAGCTGGCTACTCGGCTGTGAGTAGGCTAGAGAGAGTTTGTGACTTCACTACTCGGTTGAGCATTATACAGAGAGATAGGCAGGAGTAGGGGTGTTACCTCCACACGAGGGCCCCGAACCTGGGTAGATAGTGGTGTTTGCAGTGTTCCTGAGCGTGCCTACTTGGCGTGCGATCCCTCCCCGAATACCTACATCGTCCATCGGCCCCAACATTAGCCATCCTATGGCATCTGTCTTCTCCACACCATGACAATTCT
>JAPCYS010000128.1:0-26469 GCA_028641055.1 Alopecurus myosuroides | reverse complement strand
GTGAAATCCCTTCTTGGCATTCTCAATGACAATGACTCAGAAATTTCCAAGATTCATAACCAGATGAAGGAGAATGCTGGTAAGCACATTTTTTCTTCCTTGTTTTTGGTTTTGAACTCTTGAATTTTTCTTAAGTACATTTCTTAGCTAATCTTTTGCTTGTTTCCTTTGCAGCCTCTTTGGCTAAAGTCAAAAAGATTGCGGAAGATGCTGGAAATGCCGAGAACCTATGTAAGGAGAATTTTGAGCTTTACAAGATCAGTTTAAAGCTTCAAAAGGACTTGGAGGAAAGCCAATTGGCTTTTGGCTTGTCCGAGTCTCGGGCTTCGTCGCAAGCCGAGAAGGATAGGACGAGAATCCAAGACCTCGAATCTGCACTCCATCAACGTCTTGAAGAGGGCGCTGAGATGGACATGATTCTTGGTAAGTTTTTAGTCTTTCACCAAGTTTTTACTCTTGATTTGCACAATTCATGCTTTTTTCCTTCTAGCTTTCTCATCCTTTTCTCCTATGATTTTCATAACAGTGAGAAGTCCTCTAATTTCTCGGCTCAACCGCATCCGAGCTTTCGGGACTTTCGTCACCGAGCTAAAGAATGCCGGAATGCTACTTATCAGTAAGTGCATTCTGGACAAAGTTGAAGAGTTTGCGGAGGTTGTCAACCAACACGAAAGATGGCTCAAGTCTGCCACCCGCGGTGGTGTACGCATGGCCTTAGGGCTGATGAAAATGCACTACACCACTGCCAAGTCTTGGAGCATCGCCACCGGTGTTCCGCAAGGATACACCGAGACACAAAGGGAGGGAATTTTCGAGTCTATCAAGGGGCATGCCTCCAAGATAGCCCGGATGGTCTCTACCTCGACATTCTATCCGGAGGAAGAAATTCTGTCAACTCCGGAGAATCCGAGTGATAGCGACGAGGAAGACGACGATGAATTCATGGACGCCATTTGAGCCTGCGAAGCCATTAGCCAATAGAGTGCATTACTATTCTTACAATGTAAAACTCAATTTTAATGCATTCTATCTTTTGTATGAACAAGTTTTTATCCTTTGCAGTAAAATTCAGCTTTCCAAGTTTTGAGAGTTTTAATTCCTTTTCTTCTAAGTTCTTTGGTTTGTATGCTTTACTTTTTTTAGTGTTGAAGTGGATCCAAAAGTATACAATGTTCACGCCAAGTGACCGGGTTAAGTAACCAATCAGTCAAAACTTGGAATCATGGATTATACTTTGGCACTTCACTTACTAGATCAAGTGACCCATCACAACAAACAATCAGATAATACTTAGGAATAATAAGGAATTTGAAAATGTGAACTCCTGGCACATAGACACAAGCTGGTGTTCTGTAGCCTCCGTAGGCCAAAAACATTCTGTTTTATAACTCCGAGCATGCAGGCAAAATTCGGGTTAACATTGAAGCAAATTGAAAGATCATTATGGAATAGAAAATACGGAACATGCTTTGAACAATAAAGACAGAAAAACAATTTGCATGCATTTCCAACAACTTTTTTTTTATGATCTCAATAATGTTTACATAGAATTGAACTAAGTGTAGAAGGGACGTAACTGTTGAATGCTCCAGGTCCTATTTTCTCTCCTAGTTCTACATCTATGCTTCTTTTCCTCTTGTGATTCGGATTTTTTTTGGATCATCCTCTGTATCCCGAATATCTACAAGGTAATATGACCTAGTTTTCATAGCTTTGCTAATAACAAACGGTCCTTCCTAGATTGGGGCTAGCTTGTGCTTTCTGTCCTGCACCAATCTTAGCACCAAATCACCTTCTTTAAAAGAACAGTGTTTGATTTTCTGACTATTATATCACCATAAACCTATCTTTGTATCACGAGTTCTCGCTCTTCTTCTAAAAGATCAACGGCATCATGTCGTGCACTTTCGGATCCAACACAGCGTATGCTAGTACTCTTGGGCTATCATGGATCATGTCCTTTGGAAGCATTATTTCTGTACCATAGACCAAGAAGAAATGCATCTTTGTCGGACCCCGAACCCAGAGGTGTACATATTCTTATGCGCTCCTAGTCATGGACCCACAAGGGCTTCAGGGTTACCAGCCCCGACTGCAACAAACAATGGCAGGTAGACCAGATTCATCTACGCATGCCGGATAACCTTGGTACTACTACTCCTTGTGTCCATGCCAGTCATAACCTATTATGCATATCAAAGCGTCCACGAGTCGTATGAAACTGAAGGAATGGGACCAAATCTATAGAGAGATGCTATGTGTCCAGGAAGTGCAACAAACAATCGAGGGTTACTAGGGTTACCAAGCCAGGCCGAATCACATGGGCAGGCGTGCTCGGACATGGATCATCGGCTCCAACAACCCCTCGACTGCGACAACTATGCATGCATAGCCAAACTGTATAACAATGAGCTCAAAACCAACAACCGATCAAAGCAGCACTCTAGACATAAAAGTGTATTATATAAGACTTACTAGAGTATAACATTACACGCAGAGGCTACACGACCAACATAGGTCAGGTAACTCAATAGTACACCAAACAGCGAAAGCAAATTGTGTTGCTATACAACAAGTCTACAAAAGGACTAAGAGTCCGAACATAAGCAACATAGACAAACCCATACTACAGATACCAGGCTGCCACCTGGGAACCCTGAACTACTCATCGACATCGAGGTAGAAACCTTCTTAAGCTGCGGCACCGGAGTCTCTAACAAAACTACAATGAGGCAAGGTTGAGTACAAAAGGTACTCAGCAAGACTTGGCTTTTAAGTTATTTTGCGTAAAGCCACTTTTTTTTCCGAAAGTCGAGGAAGAAGAAGCACGTGTACTAGAGAATTTCTAAAACAGAGGAGAAAGCTACTCAACTACTGAGATCATCATCTTCTTTTGTTCCGTCAATACTTCTTATTCTTAGACTATCTTTTGCTACAAGGATCACCCCTCCCGACTTAGTCGAGGAGGCATCCTGCATTCATTGTCAACAAGTTTTAGTGATTTCATTAAATTTATATTACCTCGTGTCTTTCACCAAGTCGCCCTTAACCGTGGAAACGTATTTCTAAATTATTTATCCCTGCAGGGTGGTACACTTGACCCACACGTATCAACTGACTATTATTGCCACGCGGTAACGCTCCTCTCTAAGAGCGCGACAGAGGGTGGTTGACCACGGCCTTTACCTTGCTTAACCATATCCATGATTCAACCCAAACAGGGCCACCCCATCAACATGGAGTTGGCCACCTCCTGACGGCACCTGTTCTGTGAGTCGGAACAAGATCCGTTTACGTCCATCACTTGTCCCGGTCACTCCCTAGTTTTCTTGAAAACATTTTATAACACACCCGCAAATATAAATCTCAAACTACGTGACCCATCTAAGTGGCTAGACAAGTTAGTTAGTCGAGCGCAGTCTGTTAGGCCCCGCATGTGGCTGCACGCTCAGTCTTGGCTTCCGCGGCGAGACCTTATTCCTAGGGTTGGAGAGTACAGAACAAATAACCACTTTCCAAGTGGCCTCCCGTGCAAGCCTTAGTCAGTTCACATGCTCACAACTCATAAACATACCAACATAAAATATTATCGAATTGACCCAATTCATCAACCGGATGAAGTAGATCATAACACTAAGCATGGCTAAGCATAGAATACACAAGACCCTAACGATACTCAAACAACCCTAGCCATACTAGGAGGGAAAACATGTATGAAGGCGACAAAAAGGGGAACATTAATTGGATAGGATAACTCTAACTAAGACCCAAAACTTATTTGAATCGCACGCATGAGTAAGAAGTTTAAAACACTCAAATCATGGGTGTTGCCATGAGGTTGTGCTTGCCTTGCTCGTCGAAGGTGGAACCAAGGTCGTCGTAGTAGGATGGATCAACCTCCGGGTCATGGTCTATCAATAAAGAGCAAACACCGGAAATAAAACAATCATTCAACACATGGTATCCGTGCAATGCACAATATGTATGCATGATCAAAAAAATGCAATAGGTGGAAGCCCTAAGAAAGTAGAACATATTGCTAGGGTTTTCAAGTGAGGCGAATTCCTTTCTTTAGAGGTGTGTCAAAAAGAAGTTTCTCAAATGACTTTGAAAACCCCATAACTGAGTTGTATTTATCTTTCTAATCATCTTGGTATATTACACTTAATTTTCTGAATTTCGTGGAATAAAACATTATTTCCATAATTTTAAATGAATTTAATTCAAATTCAACCAATGCCTATTTTTTAATTCTGTCAAACATGTTTGAAAATGACATAAACATACAGAGTTCAATTTTCTGAACATTGTGGTTAGTTTTCATAATTTTTGGAATAAGAGATTTATAGTTATTCAGTTTATAAATTTAAATCAATTTCCGGAATTATATTTAAAGTGGGGCCCACCTTTGAGTGTGTTTTCTTTTTATTAAACATTTTCTAAAAAGGATAACAACATTATGTCGTCAATAGATGACGTCAGTGAGGAGAAATCTCTTGGTTTGAACCAAAATCGATGAATTCACCGGTTTAAACAAGAAACTGATGGGCTGGGGGACTGCAGCTTGTCGCGGTGAATGTTTTGGTACCAAGGCCGGGACCAAATGGTTGCAGGAATTGCTCTGGCGAGCAAGATCTGCGGCGGCTGACGGTGGTGCTCAACGGCGGCGGTGTTTCCGGGCACGGGGGAGAGAGGGGAGGGTACCAGGAGGAAGGCCAGCTCACCAGGAGCGAGATGGAGATGATGACAAGGCCGAGGAAGGCGAGGAGCGGCGGCGCCGTGCGGTGGAAGCCCGCGGCTGAAGTCGGAGAATACACCCAAAATCGCGCTTCCTAGGCGATCTCAGCTGCTCCGGTTACTCGAGGTGGAAGAGGGGATCTCGGTGGTTCTTCTGAGCTTCTTATAGGGGCTATAGATGGCCGAAGTTCACAGCGTCGGCGGATCGCAGGGGAGTCTAGGGTTCATTCACCTACAGGAGAAGAGAGAGAGAGAGAGAGGAGGCTCGAGGGGGGGGGGGTGGGTTTGGGAGGGGGAGGAGGCTTCGATACAGAAGGTTCCTCTGTGTCTTTATACCTCCCCACCTGCATCGGAAGCAGGACGTGGCAAAGCCACCGTTGCTTTCATTCTGGCAAGAGGTTGAAGAAAGGGAAAAGAAAACAAAATTTTCCCATAACCTCCTGGAAAAACTCTAATTTGTGAAAAGGTTCTTCTCTTGGTTGAAAACAACACCAATTTAAATATTTGAGGGCCTTTTTGAAAAGTAAAAATTGCACAAAAATATTCTTTGGAAAGCTCTTAAAACATGCCACATTTCCATCACTTGGTTTGTTAATTTTGGAAAACTTTTTTTAGAACAACTTTGTGAGTTGCCAAAATAAGTGACTTTTATCATTTCAATTGTTCTTTTCAAATGCAAATTTTTAACCAGGATTTTCATGCATGTATACCATGTACACAACACACCACATCATATTACAAAAAATTGGGATTTTACAAGTCTACCCCTTACAAGAATCTCGGCCCGAGATTCCTAGGTTTTAGAAAATAAGTCGGGGTACTTAGATCGTAAACGCTCTTCTCGTTCCTAGGTTGCTTCGTTCTCGCAATGATGTGACCATTGAACTTTTAGGAATTTGATGGTCTGGATGTTGGTTCTTTGTTCAGCCTCATCAAGCATACAGACAGGAACCTCTTTGTAAGAGAGATCATCCTTGAGCTTAAGAGTCTCGTGGTCCACACCAAATATGGGATCTTTGAAGCAACATTTGAGTTGGGAGACATGGAAGACATAATAAATATCGGGAAATCCTGGAGGCAACTGCAACTGATATGAAACCTGACCTTGTTTTCCAATTATGGGAAATGGACCAATGTAACGAGGAGGCTCGAAGATAAGCTTTCTCGTCAATTTCGTAATGAACATCTTGATGATGACGATCATAATAAATCTTTCTGATGAGATTGAGTTGTTTTCAGACGTTCACGGATAATGCGAACGGTTTCTTCTGCTTCCTTGATTTTATCCGGTCTAAAGAATGATCTTTCTCCGGTTGTAGACCGATTCAGCGGAGTTCGGCATTTACGGCCATACAAAACTTCAAAAGGAGTCTTGCCTAGGCTACACTGATAACTATTGTTATAAGTGAACTCGGCAAATGGATGGAACTTCTCCCAATCCTTACCAAAGGATATAACACAAGATCAAAGCATGTCCTCGAGAATTTTATTCACTCTTTCGGTTTGACCACCGATTTGTGGATGGTAAGAAGTGCTGAATGATAGATGAGTTCCCATGGCCTCTAAAGACTTCCCCATAACCTAGAGATGAATAGGCTGCCTCGGTCTGAGACAATCCTTTTTGGGACTCCATGCAAACTAACTATTTGTGAGATATATAAATCTGCCAGCTCAAAGACTCGAATACTCTCGCGAATAGGAAGGAAATGAGATCCCTTTGACAAGCGGTCAACCACTACACAGACAATGTTGTGACCCTTCTTGGTGTTGGGAAGGAGGGTAATGAAATCCATACCAATCTCATCTCACTTCCATTCAGGAATAGATAGTGGTTACAGAGCACGCGCTGGTCTTTGACGTTCCTATTTAACACGACGACAACCATCACGTCCGGAAACATACAAAGCGATTTTTTGCTTTATTCGGGTCCACCAAAACCTTTGACGTAGATCTTGATACATTTTGGTACTACCAGGATGAATGGAAAGAGGTGTATCATGAGCCTCTTGGAGTATTAGCTTTTTTCAGATTTTTGTTCTTGGGCACAACTAGACGGTTATTGAAATAAATAATGTCTTGATCATCAACAGAGAAACAGTTAGCAACTCCGCTAGCAGTGTTCTTCTTGATCTTGGCAATGCCTAAGTTGCACTTCTGAGCATATTTTATTTGGTCTTCAAGATAAGGTTTTATTTCCAGATTGTCCAAATATCCGGAAGGAAGAACTTCAAGGTTGAGTTTGGAGAACTCCTCATGAAGAGAAGATTGGGCTTGTTGTATCATCAAGTTGTTGCAATAAGACTTTTGACTTAGCGCGTCAGCAAGAACATTTGCCTTGCCGGGTTGGTAGTTGAGACCCAAATCAAAGTCCTTGATTACTTCCAACCATATTCTCTGTCTGAGATTGAGATCCGGTTGGGTGAACAGATATTTCAGACTGTGATGATCTACATATAACTCACAACGGTTACCAAGAAGATAATGACGCCATTGCTTGAGAGCATGAACACGACTGATAGCTCAAGGTCGTGAGTTGGTTAGTTGCACTCATGTGGTTTCAACTGACGAGAACCATAAGCCCCCAAATCACATTCTTGCATTACCACACAACCGAGTACTTGTTGTGAGGAATAACAGAAGATGACAAATTCCTTGCTCGTATCAGGAAGAACAAGCACATGAGCGGTAGTCAATTTGGTTTTTAGAGTTTGGAAACTTCCCTCTACCTTTTCTGACCACTCAAAGTTTTTTCCTTTCTTTAGAAGTTCAGTCATAGGTTTGGCAATTTTGGAGAAGTTCTCGATGAAACGACAGTAGTAACCTGCCGACAAAATTTCGAACATCGTTGACTGATTTATGTGTTTCCCAATCCAGAATGGTTTGAACTTTGTCTTGAATGACGGCAACACATTCAGCAGACTCTACGTGTCCGTGATAGACGAGCTCTTTCAACCAGAACTCACATTTGGAGAATTTGGCATACAACTTGTGCTACGGAGTTTGTACAACACCAAACACATGTGTTCAACATGTTCATCTTCGGTTTTGGAATAGACCAGGATATCGTCGATATAGACCACGTCAAACTTATCAAGGTACTCCTTGAATACCGATTTCATAAGCCTCATGAAAGTAGCTGGAGAATTGGTAAGACCAAAAGACATGACGGTGTACTCATAAAGACCATAACGAGTAGTGAACGCCGTTTTGGGAATGTCCTCCTTTCTGATCTTTATTTGATGGTATCCTGATCGCACGTCCATCTTGGAAAAGACAGTTGCACTAGCTAACTGATAAAAAAGATCATTGATTCTTGGAAGAGGATATCTATTTTTTATGGTCACTACATTCAGCGGCCGGTAGTCAACAACCAGACGCAGAACATTTGAATCCCGCTTCTTGACAAAGATGGTGGGATAACCCCAAGAAGATGTACTAGGTTGGATGAAACTTTTTTCTTCTAACTCCTCTTTTTGGTGCTTCAATTCAACCAAGTCTTCTGGGGCCATACGATAAGGTCTTTTAGACATAGGAGCGGTACTAGGGACTAGTTCAATGACAAATTCCACACTTTGATTAGGTGGCATGCCAGGTAACTCTTCAGAGAACACATCAGGAAAATCACTGACTACAGGTAACTCATGAATTTCAAGAGGGTAATCACCTTGCATGACGTATAACTGCAGTTCAAGGGAAAGTTGTGTGTGTGTGCTGGCGGCGGAATAGTTAACTCTGACCAATACTCGATGATGGCACCGGAAGGATGTTTCAAGGTGAGGGATTTCGTTGCAAAATCTAGTATGGCTCCGTATTTGGCGAGCCAACGCATGCCAAGTATGAAATCAAGGTCAGTGGACTTTAGGGCAATGAAGGTTGCAGGGAATTGTAAGGATCCCACATTGACCATGAGCTTCGTCGTAACCATGATGGTTTGCCAGTTGCAACCAGGGGAGTTCACCATCAACGGTTTTGACAACTTCTCAAAAGGTATTCCATGCATTTTAGCGAACCCTTCTGATATGAATGTATGCGATGCTCTAGAATCAAATAAGGCTAAAGCTGAAATTGAGTTGACACGAATCGTACCGAGTAAGACGCTTCGATCTTTCTGAGCATCCTCAATAGTCACGTGGTTAAGATGACCATGTCCAGCACTAGCGGACCTCCCCAGTTTCTTGGGAGGAGGAGCTACACGTCCACCATGATTCTGAGGGCACTCCCTCGAGAAGTGACCATGCTGGCCACACTTGAAGCGGGTATTGCTAGGTTGAGTGGTAACTGGAGGAATATAACCTTGTCCGCCACCATAGGTTGATGTAGCATTTGGTGCAGGCGGACGAGGAACATATCCATGGAAAAAGATATAACGGAATGACATGTGGTAGTTTCAATGGAAACAAAGTACATGACATGATTTGGGAGGAACAAGACACATCACTTAAATAGGAAAAACCGAGGGATCACACGGAGATACAACTCCAAACATGAAATTGATAGATTAGACGACTTGAGTTAGTCAGAACTTGAGAGGTTAGCAAGGTGACACGAAGTACCGAAAAGAAAACACCCAACGATTTTTCTCCTAATTATGACGGTAACAGCTGAGAAGTAACACATTTGAAATAAAATGAATACTGTGACTCAGAGTTAGAGCGATACCAGATAAGGAATAAAAAGAATCCTCAGAAGGTTTTCACAACTCATTTTCTATTTCAAAATAGGTTTCACAAACTCCAGACTCAACATCGACCAATAGCAAGGGTTTCCTACATGTAGTCCTGCTCTGATACAAAGACCTGTCGAGACCCCGCACCCAAAGGTATACATACTTTTATACGCTCCTAGTCATGGACCCACAAGGGCTTCAGGGTTACCAGCCCCGACCGCAACAAACAACGGTAGGCATATCGGATTCATCGGTTGGCAGGCCGGATAACCTCGGTACTTGTGACGCCCCGAGATCGGGCACTATGCAGATTTCAGCATTTCCGCCAGAATCCACATAATAACCGATTCCAGGTTGCCACTTGTGATAACATTACAACAGTTCACGAATAATCCACAACAACAACAGAAGAGGTATATACAAGACGACTCAAACGAGTCAAGGATACAACTAATACAATACAAAGATCCAAATAACAGCGGAATAAAACAACATAGCGTCCGACTACGGACAAGATACAAATTGGACTAAGAGTCCTGAAGATAACCGAGGGCGTCCAATCCCTGTGTCGTGGGATAATCACGGCAGATGTTACCAGGGGTAACTGATCTTGGGGCAAGTCGACACAGGCGTTCGGGAGAGGGTTTAGCTCAAGAGAAGACATGGTATAACTTGATCTGACAGCCGGCAATCGAAGTCGCCGGATCTCTATTCTCGATACAATAACTCGATTAGGGTTTACACTGGATACTCGATACCACACGATCTTGCTAGGGTTCTTAGATCTCTCCCTCAATCTATACCCGGGGGTCGGTTTATATAGCTCCCGTACCCCCTAACTTACTTTACAAGGCACACCCGGGTCCTACCCAGACACGGCGTGCTAACCCTGACTTTCCTTTACAACACCCACAATCCGGGTCACTAGGCCCACAAGCTTGGGCCTCCACAAACATCTTTATCCCTAGCCGTATCCTTCTCACTGTCTCTGGGCCGGGTTATTCCTCGGATCTTGACATACCGGGTTAGCATCCCCCCATCAGTAGTCCCCAGAATAGCTTGGGCTTCACGGACCTCCTTGAAGCGCTTGCTATTCCTTGAGAAGATATCGATCATGCGGGCACATGGAAACCGAGTTAAGATGCTTTGATATTCTGCTAGGCCTTACTCCATGGAGGCCATGTAATAACCCAGACCTTTCTTCCAAACACTTAAGTTCAAATCCCCAGGCCCAGATCGCAATAAGAAATGCCAAGATCTCACACTTGACAACCAGTCCTGTCATCACGGGCGAACCCCTTCCTTCTTCTAACCCAATGCTTTGCCCAATGTTCTACACATATCTTGCGAAATCTTTGTAGATAACCATTACCCCGCGATTTCCGGTTTCGGGCCGTTGAGATAAGCTCATCCTTGCTTTATAAATAGCGCTTAGAGGGCAACCCTAAGCCCATCACCACGCCACAACTCCCCCTTTTCTTCCTTGCTCCTAACACCTTCACAGCACCACCGTGAGGAACTCGCGCCTGCTACCAACGCAGGATCAACAGCGGCCGCGCTCGTCCTCGAATCGTTTCGTGCCGCCGCCAAGCGCCACCTTTATACCTCTATTCCTCCCATTCGTGCCACACCGCTCGTCGCCATCGCACTTGGCCCCAATCTCCTCGGTAAGCTCTTCGCAGCCAATTAATTCAGCCTCGCAATTTCCAGTTCATCCAATATCAGATCTAGGTCAACCCGCAAGCTATTTGTCCGATTGCCTCGAATTAGATTGATTCGGCGCTTGCCAAACACTTTAATCACCTGCCTGATAGTCACAAATGATCCTCCAATCATTATTGATCACCAATTTTGCTTAAAAATTATCCGCGAACTTTTCCATCTAGATCCGTTCCTCCGCCGTTTTCCGCTTATTGCATTAACACCCGGAAAAACCCTCCTTTTCCAGCTATTTCATTTGCGATATAAATATGGGCAACCATCCGTCGTCCCCAAATACCTTTTCCTACGTAAGTGAGCAACAATTTCCATAAGTGTGCTCAATACCCGGACAGCTCTCAACTTCGTACCTTCTTGGTACCTTATACTCGGATATTCCAACACTCCCGGGTCTTATTTCATACATCTTTTTCTTTTTGTGCTTCGCAGGCTGACCCCATGGCTCCCAAACGACAAGGAAAACATCCGGCTCAAGCAAGGACCACCCAAGCCATATCCGCCAATTAGGGGCGCTCCACAACCACTAAGGCCAAGTTGGACGAACTAACCGAGTTAGGCACCCTCCCCTCTCAGAAAGACATCCACTGGGGGGGCCGGGTAACGAAACTCATCCCACTCCCGCAGAAGACGAGGTAATCTGCTTTTTGTAGAGCACGTGACCCGAGGATTTCGCCCTCCGGGTCACCCTTTCTTTAGGGAGGTCTTAGATCACTACGGACTCCGGGTGTTCGACATAGGGCCTAACTCTATGTTGAACATCACCCACTTCATAGTTCTATCTGAGTCGTATTTGTGCATGCCACCAAACCTGACTCTTTTCACTGAGTTATTCCAATGCAAACCGTGCCGCGAAAGCGGCGACGGGGCGCTTCTCACTTGCGGCGGGGTATCCATCCAACGCCGTAGGAATTCTTTAATGCCAACCCTCAACCTGCAATCCTGTGCCAAACATTGGCAGTTATCCTTTTTTTATTGCCGCGATACCTCCTCCGACAGCGAAAAGAAGCTGCCGGGTTACTCAGAGACCCCCCTCAAACCCTCCGAGTCTTTCAGTGCCTTCGCACCAGACTCGGACAGGGAAGCAATCCTTCCTGCACTAGCCAAAATAGCCATTCTCTCGGCCCAAGGCCTCCTAGGGCTCAATTTGATAAAGACATGGGTCGACTTCCGAATCCAGCCTAATTCCATCCGCACCAAATTGATGTGCGAGTATTCGGGTCACACTACAGATGCACTTCGCTATTCCTCCAAAGCTTTGCGACCGGTGACACTATCAAGACCATCAAGAGCCTCTTGGCAGAGAAGCTGGAGGTGATAAAGGGCATCTCCGGGTTACCTCCGTTCACTCGGGAAAATCCAGCTCCAACGGTAATACCCGGCACTCATAACTTGTTTCCACATTTCAACTCGATACTGCTTCTAAACCTTAACTTTATCTTTTTACTTTAGGCTGATGACCCCTTCTGGAGAGTGGACCCACTCCCCCCCTCCAGAGACCCGGAAGAGGAGGACGAGACGACTGACGACAGCGAAGGTACTCACCTAGGATCTGCATACTTTTGCTTGTATTACTTTCCTTTCGTCTGTCTTTTTCCCAATGAATATACATCTGGTTCGGGCTGGAGGACGAAGGTGGAAACAACGAGGATGACCCGGAGAGAACCGAGTCTGACCCAGAGGCAACAGCCGGGGCCAAGAGGAAAAGCAGGGGGACAGTATCCAAGGTTCCTTTTTCCTCACTATCTTCTGAATCTTACTCCTTTGACGCCATGCGAAGACTTAACCATCAATTATCAAATTCGCCGTGCTTGAAGGAATCTTTCCCCGCCAAACGCAGGGTAACTCGGAGCTCCCCGGGTGAAGATCCCCTTAACCCGGGCATCTCCGCCCCTTTAGTCCCCCGTGGCAGTGCTCCTCCATCTCGTTCTTCCAACTCTCCTCAGCGCCACCCTTCTCCTAACCACCCACGTGCCGGGCAATTCCGGGTTCCATTAGTGGTTCCTGCGAATACCTCATCTACTTCAAGTGGCGAGCTCCCATCGGATTACACCGTAAATGCCGGGTAAGTTTTTGCCTTACTATTTCTTTTTGCCTCTAGCGAACTTTCATCCGAGTCACCGTCATCATTAATAACTGCCTTTTTTCGTCTTTCTTTCAGAGCTCAGGTCACCGTCAGTGACCCGGAAAACGCAGAAACGGATAACCTCCAGGTGGAGAAGCCGACTGACAACGCAGACGCCGCAACTGGTGGTGATGCGGCCACTAACCGGGAACAAGGCCCTCTGAACAATCCACTTTCCCAAACCGTCGGATCTCCTTCCTTATCGGAACCAGTAGACGAAGAAATTCTAGATACAAAGATGAGCCCTCCCAACCCGGACACTCAGACTGTCCGGGTCTCCACTCCAAATGCAAGGGGAACCCCCCTACCAGATGATCAAGCTGCCGGCTCTTCCGGGACTCGCTCCGAGGAGTTAACTTTTGCCCAGATGCTAGAGACCCTGCGCGCCTTAAGGGCTAACGAGGAAAATATCTTGGGGTCTTTGATAACCAAACACGAGGTAAGCTTGATTAATGTTGCTTGTACCTTTGTCCAGTCCCCAAGTTCCGAGGGAGTTCATTCATGACTTGCTCGGTACTTTTATTATACCAATGACTGATAACTGTGCTCTTCTACCTGACCAATGCTTTCTTAACATCCATGCAGTCTTACGTGACTCAATACGAGGAGAAACTTGCGGACGCCGCCAAGCTCGTTGAAAAGGAGATATCTTTACGTGAAGCAGCCGAGACTGAAGCCAGAAGGAATAGGCAATTAATGAAGAAGTACCGAAGAAGGGCTCACCGAGCCGAAGACGACCTGACAAGCCTTTCTGTCGAAATTTCTGATACCTATCGTTCTTTGCTTGGTATGCTTCCTTCTCCGGGTTTATCCTTTTGACCAACAGCAAAAAATGCTTAGCTTATATATTCATTTTACTCCAGGCCCGGATGAAGCCATGCCGGATGAGGATGATATTGCCAAGCTGAAGACCATGAAGAATGTTATCCGGCAGCTGTGCGCCGGAACCAGATGGATCTTGGAAGAGTTACGGTGGCCAGGTAGAGGACATGTTGACCTGAAGAGGATGTTGGACGCCTTTTCCACGATTCCTGAGTGGATTTGGCACTGGAAGCGCTCGTCCTGCCGGGTTGGAATGACCCGGGGGCTATCACTCGCCAAGGCTTACTTCCCCAAGCTCGATCTGGCAAAGCTCATGGGCGGCTTCCCCGAATTCAAGCTTGATGGTTCAAAATTCTCGCGGGAAGATTTTCAGGCTGTGCAGAAAGAGGTCCGTTACCCGGCTAGCGTGATCGCTGATGAACTGGACGTCAATACTCTTGTCCCCGCTTATGATGCTGCTGGTGTGGCAATTAAGTCAGATCTTCCCGAACCATATGACATGATGGCTCGGTGGAAGGAGGAAGCTGCTGCGATAAGGGCGGAGGCTGCCAAGAAACAAGCTGAAGCCGGCTCTGCTCCTGCTGCCTCAACATCAGTCGTTCCGCCCCCTGCGGGGGCTGGCGCCGCCGATCCGGGTGTTGCTGCTACCACCAATGATGGCAAGGGTAAGGCCAAGATGGGCGCCGAGTGATATATGGTTTCCGATGCCTCTTCTTAAGCGTCAGTCGGTCGACATACTTTTTGAAACAGTCATTTTTTAAGCGGTGCGCCTGTGCACCTTTGATATTTTTTCACCAGTATTTTGAAATGCATACTAAGGCCTTGATATACTCGATGCCTGTTCCGACCTTTGTAAGTTTAAGCTCATCTGTTCTCGATATCTGGTTTTATTTATTGCTCCTTTTGTGAAACTCAATTTCCGGGTCTCATGGGTATTGACAAGCGGATTTTGCTTCGAAGTCCCCAAGTCCCCAAGACTCGGATATTTGAATTTTTGCAACTATACAAGTAAGCCAGTTCTTTTCAAGATTTCAAGCTACCGGGCCCGGATTGCCGAGCCTAGGACACCTGATCTTGAAAAGGCCACAAAATGCTTATTGCTATTTTCACAAAGATCCATGAGTTGTTTCACGTCGGTTTTGAAGTTATGCTTAATAGTCATTGAGTTTCCAGCTATTCAGCCTTGTACTCTGCATAACTTGTGGTTTAGATGACCCTTTTGACTGTCTTGTACTGTAAGCCGGCTTTCGCGTGGATACCATGTTGTTACATCAATACGAAGACGTAGCCAGCCAATTCCCGTCGGGTTTCATGACTAACTGCCATCGTAAGCGAACAAATCATGCCACTTTAATGCGAGTCACATCGAGCTTAAGTAAGAGTAGCCAAGAAATTTGGACTTCTTTGTCCGGTTATAAGATTGTAGCCGTACTCATTTGCGAGTAATCGGCCCTTATAACTCATAGGCATCATGGCCGGGTCTTTGAGTTTGTAACTGTGCTATTTAAGCGATCAGCCCCCAAGACCTAGATATACGCATCGTACTGAGAATACATAACCTGATAACAACCATCTCTTTTCTTGATAACCATCTCTTTACTTGATATGAAAAACTGATAACAACCATCTCTTTTCTTGATAACCATCTCTTTACTTGATATGAAAAATGTAGGTCAGCAAGCCGCCTCATTAAAAACCCGTCCAGTCCCCAAAGGTGCCCTGGATAGGAAAAGAGTACGTCAGAAACCTGCTGCCTATTACATCGTGCAATTCCACTTGCCAATATAGTCTTTACTAAGTATAATACGGACGCAGCTGGGCCACGTTCCATGGTCTATCTCTTTCTTGCATAGATGAAGTGGTATGTGCGGTGTCGTTAACTGTAGCCGACTCTTCCCTTGCATCTATCAAGTAATATGATCCATTGTGCAGATTCCGGCTTATGATAAATGGTCCTTCCCATGGTGGTGATAGTTTGTGCTTTCCCTCATTTGACTGAACCAGGCGTAGAACCAAGTCTCCTTCCTGGAATACCCGGGTTTTCACGCGCCGGCTATGATACCTCCGTAGATCTTGCTGATATATAGCTGACCTCTCCAAGCCTTGTTCTCTTTGCTCTTCTAGCATATCGACGGCGTCCTGCCGGGTTTTTTCGTTCTCCACTTCGACGTAAGCTGATACTCGTGGTGAATCGTGGATAATGTCGCTCAGTAACACTGCCTCCGCACCATATACCATGAAAAAGGGCGTCATCTGGGTAGACCTGTTAGGTGTAGTGTTGATACCCCAAACCACAGAAGGTAGTTCTTCGACCCATGCGCCAGCAGCCCTAACACAGGGGACTCGCAACCGTGGTTTTAACCCACGAAGCAATTCTTGGTTTGCTCTCTCCACTTGCCCATTGGCCTGCGGGTGAGCCACTGATGCAACATCAAGCCGGATGCCATTGTTGCCACAGAATTTCTCCATCTCGCCAAGAGACATGTTAGTTCCGTTGTCGGTGATTATACTGTGGGGATACCCAAACCGGTAGATAATCCTTTTCAGGAACTTGACTGCTGTAGCCGCTTCGCAATTAGTAACTGGCATAACCTCAACCCACTTGGTAAACTTGTCAATAGCCACCAAAAGATGTGTCTTCTTGCATGATGACATATGGAAGGGACCAACCATGTCCATACCCCAGACGGCGAACGGCCAAGTTAATGGGATGGTCCGTAATTCCATAGCCGGTACGTGTGTTTGGCGAGCGTACCTTTGACATCCGTCACATCTTGCTACCAAACGTTCTGCATCCGCTAGAGCCGTAAGCCAGAAAAATCCGTGTCGATAAGCTTTAGCCACCAGAGACCTTGTAGATGCATGATGCCCACAGTCGTCTTCGTGTATTTCCTTGAGAATCTGTCGGCCTTCTTCTGGCGCTACGCAGCGCAAGAAGACTCCTGTTGCGCTTCTCTTGTATAATTCTCCATTGATGATAGAATACCCCTTTGCTCGCCTCAGAATTTGTCTTGCTAATACCTCCTGTTCTGGTAACTCGCCCCGTGATAGGTAGGCCAGGTATGGCTCTGTCCACTCGGGGATGGCATGTACTGTGGCCACGTACTCCAAATCCGGGTCTTGATTTGCCAGTTCTTCCTCAGACTCTGTTTTAACTGATGGTCGCCACAACTCGTCCAGGAACACATTAGGTGGAACCGTCTCTCTACGCGAGCCGAGTCTGGCGAGTGCGTCTGCTGCCTCGTTTTTTCTTCTGTCTATGTGCTCCACCTCATACCCGGAAAAGCACCCGGCAACCCTGTCGACCTCCCTGCGATATGCTGCCATAGTTGCATCCTTTCTGTCCCAAGTTCCCGATACCTGTTGTACCACAAGATCCGAATCTCCGAAGCATCATATCCTTTTAATGTTCATTTCCTTGGCTACCTTTAAACCATGCAACAGGGCCTCATACTCGGCCACGTTGTTTGAGCAATCAAAGTGAATTTGCAGTACGTAACTCAATTTGTCTCCCTTGGGCGATGTCAGCACTACTCCAGCTCCTGATCCCTCATATTGCTTTGACCCATCGAAGTGCATGGTCCATGACTCGGATTTTGGAACTGTGGTGGCCATACCTGTATGTGTCCAGTCGTTAACGAAATCAATTAAAGCTTGGGACTTGATTGCTGACCTGGGTTCGTAGTTTATGTGATAATCTCCCATCTCTATTGCCCACTTGGCTATTCTTCCCGTCGTCCGAGTTTCTGATAATATCCGACATTGGTATTGAGCTGACCACCGTTATAGGATGTTCTTGGAAATACGGCTTCAACTTCCTGCTGGCCATGAAGACTCCGAACACCAACTTTTGCCAATGTGGATAGCGCTGCTTTGCTTCTGTAATACTTCACTGACGTAATAAACCGGCCTCTGAACCGGGTGATCTTTTCCATCCTCTTTGCGTTCCACGACAACCACTGCGCTAACGGCTCGGGGGCCAGCCGCTACGTATAGCAACATAGGCTCCTTAGGACCCGGCGCCGCTAGTACTGGTGCCTCAGACAACTGCTTCTTCAATGCCTCGAGCGCTTCATCCGCCTCTTGATCCCACACGAATTTATCTGATTTCCGAGAGCCTGTACAAGGGTATTGCTTTTTCTCCAAGTCTGGATATGAACCGACTCAAGGCTGCTACGCAGCCGTGAGCTTTTGGACATGCTTCAAATTTTCCGGTTTTTTCAGACTCTGGATTGCCTTGATTTTATCCGGATTTGCCTCAATTCCTCTCTCGGAAACTATGAAGCCGAGTAATTTCCCAGCCGGAACTCCGAACACACACTTTGTTGGATTAAGTTTCATCTGGTACCTCTTCAGGTTTTTGAACGTCTCCTTTAGATCATCGATAAATGTTTCTGCCTTCCGGGTCTTAACGACCACATCATCCATAAGCGTGCACATTGCGCCCAATCTGGTCTTCGAAGCACTTCTGAATGCACCGTTGGTAAGTTGCGCCCGCGTTCTTCAATCCAAAACGTCATATTTTTGTAGCAGAAGGCCCCAAAAGGGGTTATGAACGACGTTTTCTCCCAATCCTCCCTTTTGAGTTTAATCTGGTGATACCCCGAGTAGGCGTCCAGGAAGCACAGCAAATCACTCCCGGCTACCGCGTCTACGATTTGGTCTATCCTTGGTAACGCGAACGGGTCCTTTGGGCAATGCTTATTGAGACTTGTGAAATCAATGCACATCCTCCACTCATTTGTCTTTTTCATCACCAGAACCGGGTTTGCTAACCAGTCCGGGTGAAATACTTCCATGATAAAACCTGTAGTTAACAGCCGCGCTATTTCTTCACCTATGGCCCTTCTCCTTTCCTCATTCATTTTTCTCAAACCTTGCTTCACGGGCCTAGCCTTGGGATCCACGTGCAAACTGTGCTCTGCTAACTCAGTGGGAATACCCGGCATGTCGCTGGGCGTCCAAGCAAATACATCTGCATTTGAACGAATAAACTCCACAAGGGCCTTTTCTTGTTCGCTTTCAAGTTGGACCCTATAGTGAACTGCTTGGTGGAGTCTCCTTCCACGAAATCTACCTTCTTGGTGTCTTGTGCTGCTTTGAACTTCACCCTTTCGTCCTCAGAATCCGGCCTTCTCAGCGCCGTGCCATCATCCGGATCTACCTGAGACCGGTAGTACTTGAGTTCTTCCTTTCTGCAGGCTTGTTCAGCCATTACTGAATCCCCTTCGTCGCACTCGGCCGCTATGTCCCGGTTTCCAAGTATGGTGATGGTTTGTTTAGGACCCGGGATTTTAAGTTGCAGATATACGTAACACGGCCTAGCCATGAATTTGGCGTAAGCCGGCCTCCCGAACAGCGCGTGATAAGGACTATGCAATTTGACCACTTCGAACGTGAGCCACTCTACGCGATAATTATCCACCGATTCTCCGAAAACAACCTCCAATGCGATTTTTCCTTCGGGACGCGCCGAATGACCCGGTACGATTCCATGAAAAACTGTCGAAGTTCTCTGTAGTTGTGATTCCTTGAGGTTCATGCGCAAGAATGTCTCCCAATATAAGATATTGATGCTGCTCCCTCCGTCCATCAGGACCCTTTTCAGCTCGTAACCATTGACCTGTGGAGCGACCACCAACGCCAAGACTCCTGGACGCTCCACCTTTTCCGGATGATCTCTTCTACTCCACGTTATCTCTTGTTCTGCCCATCTAAGATATCCCGGCGCGGCTGATGAAACCGAATTTGCCGCTTGCTTTGATGTCTCTTTGTTCCTGCTAGAAGTTCCTGTAGTATGCACATGATATTGTCCTTTTAAGTTAGTCGTTCGTACCGTGTCGACGAAGATATTGATCCGGCCGATCGTCAATATAAATCCGGACTCGAGGTGATCCGATTCTGGCCCCCAGCCGGGATCGTCCACCGACTTTTCTTCTTCGTGGTCGATGTAGATTTCGCCAATGACAAGATCCTCCATGCCCTTCCGAGCTTCTCCCGTGATGTAGACACCTTTGGACGCAGGCCCCACAGTGGGCGCCAACTGTCGTGGGATAATCACGGCAGATGTTACCAGGGGTAACTGATCTTGGGGCAAGTCGACACAGGCGTTCGGGAGAGGGTTTAGCTCAAGAGAAGACATGGTATAACTTGATCTGACAGCCGGCAATCGAAGTCGCCGGATCTCTATTCTCGATACAATAACTCGATTAGGGTTTACACTGGATACTCGATACCACACGATCTTGCTAGGGTTCTTAGATCTCTCCCTCAATCTATACCCGGGGGTCGGTTTATATAGCTCCCGTACCCCCTAACTTACTTTACAAGGCACACCCGGGTCCTACCCAGACACGGCGTGCTAACCCTGACTTTCCGTTACAACACCCACAATCCGGGTCACTAGGCCCACAAGCTTGGGCCTCCACAAACATCTTTATCCCTAGCCGTATCCTGCTCACTGTCTCTGGGCCGGGTTATTCCTCGGATCTTGACATACCGGGTTAGCATCCCCCCATCACCCTGCCCAGGCCAAGCCGGAGGGATTCCCAAGCTAACGTCGTCAGACTTCAAACCTGTTGACTGCAATGTGGAATATGCAGCCACGAAAAGGATTCGTGGGTCAGTACGGTTAAGTACTGGCAAGTGGATAAACCATACTCACAAGGTACCAGCGTAACCAATCATCACAAGATACAAATACTTTGGGTACAACGGAAGGAAGGGATTATTGCAAAGAAACGGCAGCGGGCTGCACTAACTAACTACAGAGACGCGCTACAACATCCGGCTAAAAGAAAGGGGATAAGATAGTGTATCAGGACCAACTACAACTACTCACCAAACAATACCCATCCAACGTTACCCCCTACTAAGGAAGCAACCCCAAGGAAACTCACACGGTTGATTAAGGTGACATTCATTTTTATGGTGGAGGTAATCTATATTACTAGTCAAGTTATCATCGTTAAGTGTAAGTTGTCTGAGTACTTGTTAGCCAGCACTTTCACCAAGTCATCCATAACCGCGGACAACACGGCTTCTCGAGAAGATTTAACCCTGCAGGGGTGCACCAATTTGGCCGTACACGTAAGAATATCCCGCCAGACGGGGGATCAACCCACCAAGCGAGGTACTCAACACAACCCAACTCTTCTTCGCATCAAGCCCAAAGAACCACGTGCTGTGCGTGCGCGGCTAATCGAGCCCCCACGAAGAAAAGGGGGACCCTCATAGCACTCTAAGACCACGCCGCCCTAAATGCCGACTACAAAAGTTCCACCCTGGCGCCAAGGGCTCGCACCTGCATATGCATGCATCAAATGGAAAGCCCAAACTAAGTGTGGCAATTTGGACAAGATGCGAATCGAATCAGAATTGCGGGGGGCGCCCATACTCGCTTCCCACATGCGGTTAGTGCGCTCATCATGGATCAGTAGACAAGACCCTTTTCCTAATTAAGGTCGACACTAGCAGGCCTCAAAACCACGCCGGGCCTCCTGCCGGTGCCTTATCATCAAATTATTATTACCCAAAACATTAACATGTTGTTGATTGAATTGAAACCCAACTATCAAACTACACAGGTGATAAGACGGACAACAAGACTTGAGCACAAACAACACTAAGCATGCAACTACGACACGAGGGCCAACAAGGTAAGCAAACAACAGTTAATAGGAAGTGGAAGGTAGGCTATATCATGGTTGCAAGGTAAACATATGATAGGATCGAGACACAAGCATCGAATCATAAGGCTAGAATAAATGCAACGGGAAGAATCGGTAACAAGTGATGAAAGGCAGCCATAGGTAGCAAGTGAGTATACTTGCCTGGAATCCAGCAAGTAGAGGTACATCCGAAGAACTTGTCGTTGCTCACATCATCTCAACGTCCTATCCGCGAAGAAGCAACGAACTAGAACAAACACCGGAATGCAACAATTACTACTACGGCAAAAGATCCAGCATGAACAAGATATGGATGCATGACAAGTTTAAGGCTGCATCAAAGATAAACTAGTTGACATGGTAAACATATTTAAATGGGCCCATATGCAATTTGGATTACATATGGAAAAGCCCCATGAATTAATGTTGAATTAAATGATCTACAAATAACCATCATGTGGAAGTTGATTAGAATGATGCATGGATGATGAAAACAATAAGAAAACAACAATAGCTTCAGTTTGATATGTTGTTTACCAAGTTTGGAATTTTATTTGTTAAGTTAGGAACTTTGGCATTTTAAATGATTTAAACAATTTTAAATGATTTAAACAATTTTAAATGATTTAAACAATTTTATTAGTTATTAATTTCACAATTTTAAATGCATTAAATAAGAAACAGTTGTTTTCAGCAATTTAATTTATTCAAAACAGAAAACAAAGTTTATATTTGGAAAGCTTATTCAATTTTGCATGGAAAACATATTTTACATGTTGGAATTGGATTTGAATTGCCCAAGTTATGAATTTTGCAATTTAAAAGGTTTAATTAAAGCATTGAATTATTGCACCACTTTTAATTAGGAAAAACAGTAAACAAATTGTATTGAAAAAGGTTGAAAACATGTAGCAAATTTTTCACTGAACATTTGGAGCTATTAAACATAATTTTTGGGTTATTATTGAATTTATTATGCAATTTCTCATAAGTAGTTTATTCTGCCCTTTTTAGTAAACAGAGGGAAACATGTTCAAATTTGATTCAATTGTGACCAAATAAAATACCAATGTGTAGAGTTTGTTAAGACAAATTTTTAGAGCCCAAGTTTGCTCAAATTGGATGAACACAACTCAAGTTTTGAAATTCCAAAGTTTCAACTTTTAATTGCATTTTCTGTATTTATTTATTTAGTGCAAAAATATTACAGAAACATGTTGCAATTTTGTTACTAATGGGAAGAGCACAAGATTATGAATCCACAGAAACTTGAATCGTTGAAATTGGATCAAAATTCAATTTGTTATTGATTTTACAATTAATGAGTCAGATCTGTTTTCTGGAATTCGAGAGATAAAAGAAAAAAAGGAGGGGAAAAGGGGGTGGCTTTGTGCCTTGGGGGGGGGGGGGGACCGAACCCAGGATGTCCAGCGCGCGCGCAAGGGATCCTAGCCACTAGGCTGCTGTGCGTTGTTGTGATACACTATGGATCTGACAGAAGATAAGGTGTGATTTCGCGGACTAACTGAACTGCAAGGTTCAGTTACCGATCGTGACAGGGAACAGACGACGAACTGCGACTGCTCGCCGGCGTGGGCGCGCCGGGGCGCTGGGCGCTCGCGGAGGGAAAAGAGAAGGGGAGGGAGAGAGGAGAGGGGAGGGGGAGGAGAGAGGGGAGAGGCGAGAGCTCACCCTCGGGCTCGAGCGGGCGCGGCGACAGGGAAGAAACGGTCGACGGCGGCGACTTGGCAGCGGCGAACGGCGGCCTCCCGGGCCCCGTCGAGGATGCGAGGAGGGAGAGGGTGGTGGTGCGGTTCCGTTCCCGCAGGAAGCAGGGCTCGGCGTGGACCGAGGCGACGGCGAGGAGAGCTCTAAGCTCCGGCCATGGAGGTGACCGAAAAAATTCAGAAGCTTTTCAGAGAGGGAGAATTGGGGGGGGGGGAGGAAGAAGAGAGGGGGCGGCGGCTAGGAGGGGGAGAGCGAGATGAATAGGGTTAGGGTTTGGGAAGGAGGCAGATAAGGGGGGGGGAGAGGGAGCAGGTGGGAGGTGGGGGCCATGGAGGTGACAACGACCTCCTCGTGCTCCCTGTTCTGTTATGTCCGTACGAAGAAGAAAGGTATGGTGGGCTGGGGTTTGGTGGGGGATGGTAGGTGGGCTGGCCCATTCGGGCTGGCCTGCCTCTCCCCCTTTTGTTTTATTTTTTTGTAAAAGAATAGGGAGAGAAAAGAAATGGAATTGGGGGAGTTTTAATACTCAGAAAAAATATGATTTTAATTTCTTTGCACTTGGCAACTAAAATGCCCAGTTGCACAAGTGTTAGTTTTCAAAATTTCAAATATTTTCTTGTTGGTTGAATTTGAACTTGAAAGTCAAAAGTAGGGTTTAATAAAATAGGGTTTTTATTAACCAAGCCAAAATTACTTTTCCACTTCAATTTGATTGGAAAAACAAATATGCATTGTTTGAAAAAGTTTAAGTTGGTTTGAATTTTCAAGTTGGTGTGAAAACAATGCAATGCATATGATGCTTGATGCAAAGCAAAAGGGAAAACAATCAATTTTCTAAATTGGGGAAAACACCCCAGGTGTTACAGTACTACTACTCCTTGTGTCCATGTCAGTCATAACCAATTATGCATATCAAAGCGTCAACGAGTCGTATGAAACTGAAGGAACATAACCAAAGCTATACAGAGATGCTATGTGTCCAGGAAGTGCAACAACAATCTAGGGTTACTGGGTTTACCAAGCCCAGACCAAATCACATCGGTAGGCGTGCTCGGATATATAGATCATCGGTGTGAAGGAAGTTTTCAAGGGTCAAGAGAAGAGGATGATATAATATGATCAAGAAGAGTGCAATGTCAAAACTTGGGGATGCCCCCGTGGTTCATCCCAGAAAATTCTAAGAAGACTGAAGCATCTAAGCTTGCAGATGCCAGAGGCATCCCCTTCTTCATTAACAATTTATCAGTTCACTTCTAGTGAAACGATATTTGTATTCGGTCACATCATATGAAATTTACTGGGAGATTCTGTTATTTTTCGTTCAGTTTTATTTTGTTTTCTTTTGTTTTATTGCTGCAACAAACATCATTGAAACCTAGCATCCTTGTTTGGGAGAGAGACACACTCCGCTTTTTCATTTGAATACTCGTTATGCTCGTATTCTTAATTTTTCTTATTCGGATATGTTAGTTTTAGTAATGTTATGTCAGTAATCTCATGTTTGATTGCTGTATCATTTAGAGAGTTTTTGTTAAACATATTTTGTATGGTACTTGTTGGGAAAATAAACTCCTGCATGTAGTAAAATTTATAGCGATGCAAATAGAAGCTTGTATAGACTGTGGCTAGAATTTTTCATATCATGCTAGATGTTATTTTAATTCTAAAGCCTAGTGGTTATTTTGTACCATGATTTGTCTTAAATAGCTGAGAGTGTTTAATGTGCCATTGAAAGAATCATGAGTTGTTCTTGTCATATTGAAGCATAAATTTGTGGTATTCTCTCCTTTGAATGTTTTATTTGGTTGACTTGGCGCATGCTTACATCATGTTTATGACTAAAACCTAGTCACCTATAGCCGCTATTATCATTTAGTTTTTGAACTTGTGGTACCACTTATGTTTTTATTAATGATGTTTTTGTTGCTATATGCATGATTATGGCCATTATTGCTCTCTTGATTTGTCGCTCCCAGTCTTTTGCTAGCCTCCACCTGTACTGAGTGTGAGCTCTACTCGTGAATCCAACACACAAAAACCAAAGTATGCCAAATGTGTCCACCATACCTACCTACATGTGGTATTTAACCGCCACTCCAAAGTAAATTGCTCATGTGTTACCTTTAATACTTTCAAAATTACTCATGTTTTGTGTTCATGTTTTAGCTCACGAGGACGTAAATAGAGAATCTTTATCTCATTTGTTGCTTGGATTTCACACCCTAGACTAGTGGCTTCATCTGCTTATCCAATTGATAGAAGAGCTGGCAGCGGGGTGCCCAGCCCCAAATTAATACAAACAAATTCTCTTCACTATTTTTCCCCTAAGTTATCAGTTAAAGCATAATTGTGTAAACAAAAGAGAAAAATGGATGACCTTCTACACCAGTTGCGCCCATGTAACATCCCAAGTATGAAATCTCCCCCCTAGATGTTTGTTTCGTGTTTTATTATTGCTTTGCATCATGTCATCATATGCATTTGATTTTTGTTTGCATTGTTTTGCATTTGATTTCAATTGTTTCCATTTGTTTTCTTATGAATTCCAAACAAAAATTCAAACCTTTATGCATACTTGTTATGTTACATGTTTCAAATAACAACTACAAAATAAACAAACAAATTGTTCCACTAAAAATTGGAATCAAAACTTTAATTTTGGCTTAGGTTCATTTATTTCTTTTGATACCAAAATTTGCTCAAATCATTTAATTACCAAACAATAACATCAATTGTATTTATGTGGAAAAATAAAAGTTAGTGCTGTTACAAAACAAAGCAATAAAATTTTCCCTAATTTTCCTAGCACAAACCTCTCCTTTTTCTCTCTAATTCCTTTGCAGCAAAAAAAAAATAAATAACAGAAAAGATTAAAGAGAGGGAGGGGGGAAAGGCACCCAGCCCAATTGGGCCAGCCCAAGTGCCCTTAGGCCTGGTACCCCTCACGTGTTCTTCTACCTCCGTACGGATCGTCATCGTAGGCATCCACGTAGCAGTTGCAGGAG
>JAPCYS010002708.1:0-26530 GCA_028641055.1 Alopecurus myosuroides | reverse complement strand
AAAATATATTTTTGTGGCGCACCAAGAGGCCATGCGCCACAGAATCTGTTCCATAGAAAGGCACTTCTGTACTAAGTGCCAGGAGTATGACTAATATGCTCCACCCGAGGGTTAGCCTTCGGGCAGCCTAGTACTGGCAAGACATTTGGTGAAACTATTTTACGCCAAACTGACAATTCAAGGCAGCCTAGAGAGGAATTCAAGGCAGCCTAGAGGGGAAATCTTAGATTTAGGTGGGTCATGAAGGTTGAAGACTAAGAAAATACATCTGAGGTTTACAAGATTGACGGAATGCATCGCATGGCGCAACGTTACTGTTACTGTGCTCTTCCTGCTATTTGCCCCCTTCTATTTCGTTTATAAACTTGTGTTTTTCACACTTGTCAATGGTTCATGTGAGCTAAACTACAACTGATGTCTGGTCATGCTGTCTGCGGGTTAGGCCATTTCGTGCTGTGTTGTTTTCCGCGGAGTCTGCATCTCTTGTGTGTTTGGTAGGCTAGACAAAGAACCTCGTAATTCAGCCCAGCTAGAATTACCAACTATTCCAGCAGGTCAGCCCATCCCAGCCCAGCTAGCATTACCAACTATTCCAGGAGGTTAGCGCTAGCAGCGGAAACACTATATAGCGCCCGTTGCACTACGTATTAACGCACGCCTGTGTAATATTTTTAGGTGGGCCGGCCCATTTAACGATTTATCACGCGAAAAATAGGGAGAATAGAGTGGAGTGCGTGCAGAGGGGCTTGAACCTGCGCACTCCACGTCCGTTTCGAGCGGGCGAAGCCACTGCGCTGCGCGCGCCCGGCTTGTGCATAGTGGGCTTCTTCGGCTTTTTATAGTTTCTCTTTTCCATTTTCTTTTACCATTTCCATTTTTTTTATCATTTCTGTTTTTTTTTCGTTTTTTTATTTCTTTTCTGTTTTCTTTTCCTTTCTATTCAATTTTTTTTCGTTTTGAAATATGTTCAAACAAAATTTTAAATTTGAACAAATTTTGAATATGAACAAATTTCGAATTTGAACAACTTTTGAATGTGAACAAATTTCGAATTTGAACAATTTTTCGAATTTGAACAAATTTTCAATTCGAACAATTTTCGAATTTGAACAAATTTCAAATTTGAACACATTTCGTGTTTGAACAATTTTCAAGAAAAAGAAAAAAAAAAGGTAAATGGGCCGGCCCATAACGCGTAGGACATGGGTGATCCCTAATATGTAGTGCTATAAGCACTACATAGGGGAACCCGCTAGCAGGCCAGATATCCCAGCCGGCCATCCCACGCACGTCGGTATGTTCGGTCTAGACTAATACGGAGGTGCTAAGCTAGACGGGATTAGGCTAGAGATACTATCGGCAGATACGTTGTAGAACTAGCCAATCGTTTTCCGTGACCTAGCCGGAGCGGCGACTAGGGGCACGGCCGCCTACCACCGATCTTCACGGGCCGGCGCGCTGGTCCCCTCTCCCTCCGACTGTTGCTCCGGCGGCAGGAGGGAGGGGGGACCCCGTTCCTCCGCTCTGTAGTTAGGTTTTGGTCCTGTAGATCGTGGTGCGCCGTTGGGGTGATGGGAGCGGCGTCGCGACGAATAAATCTGTCTCAACTCTACTCCCACACCGGCGCCGTCCCTCATGGCGATGTCTCGGAGTTGATGGCATCGTGTGTTTTCCGATCCTTTAGATCGGTGGCTTTAGAGTTCATGGATGGTGTCGGAGAGGCGGTGGCGGCGATCCCATCAGGTGTGTCTCTCCTTCTGCTTTGTCCCCGTTGCTGCGGCGTTGCCTCCGACGTCATGGTGGAGCAGGGAGGATTGTTTATCCGGGAGTACGCGCAGACGGTTGCATGCGCAGTTGACAGCTGGAAGATGGTGCATCTTGTGTTAGATTTGTGGTTAGATGTACCAGAAGTAATCTAATTGACAGAAAATTGTTTCATAACGATTACGAAACATTTATGACGGGAGCCACCCTGATGTTCACTGAATATTCACTTGAGCATTTGAGACTGAAACTACTTATGAGACATGGAACGCTGTTGGAAATTTGCATCAGCTAATGCACTACTGCTATGAACTAATGTTTATTGTTCTAGACTGTAAATAAAACAACCCAGCTATAATTTCTGCCACAAAAATATATTTCAGACTTGTAATCATTTCAAGCTTGCCAGAGAAAATGAAACATTGCAGCTGTTAGCTTATAATGTATCAAATCTGGTACTCCCACTAAACATGATCAGAGAGACAACGTATGTATACCACTAAATATTTTAGAATAAATTCCAATGGGACACCAGTTATATTAGAAGAAGTACTGAACCAACAACGTCCAAGCCCAACTTGCTACAACAAGTCACTTATATGACTACCAGTTCGCACAGTAGTAGTACCTAAATTAAATACATTTAAAGAATTATCACTAGTGAAATTGGGTATAAAAATGTAAGAAATTAAATACAGTTAGCACTTGTAAGACACATTGACTTCACATAGATGTAGAAGTTCAAACTTTTAGCGATTCGACAGTACTTCATATAGATGTACCATCATTAATTGTGAGGTTGGGTTTCTTTTTCTCTCTAGTTTTTTTAATATCTTGATCATTTTTTTTCGACATCGTATGCAAAAGTTATGCCCATTTTACTTTTTTATAAAACTTTTGCTCAGAAAGTCGAAATTCATATTTCAAAATTTGATAAAAAAGTAGACATTAAACTCTCCGTGCATCTATAAGGGATTTATTTTTTGATGCTTTTTAGACCGCCAACTCTTCCGTCAAAAACTAGAAAAGGCGTTCCCGGGGGGGGGGGTGGAGTTGGTGCGTGTGGGCAGAATTTTTTCGGATGGGAATTCTGTGGCGCACGTGGCAGTGGTGCGCCACAGAAATGTCATATTTCTGTGGCGCACTAACCACCATGCGCCACAGAATAAGACTGTGGCAATTATTGGTGTGGGCGCCCAGCTCATTTCTGTGGCGCACCCCCATCCCGTGCGCCACAGAATTCCTCTTTTCTGTGGCGCACCACGGTCCCGTGCGCCACAGAATGTCTCTTTTCTGTGGCGCATGCCCACCCGTGCGCCACAAAAATATATTTCTATGGCGCACCAAGAGGCCATGCGCCACAGAATCTATTCCATAGAAAGGCACTTTTGTACTAGTGCCAAGAGTATGACTAATATGCTCCACCCGAGGGGTTAGCCTTCGGCAGCCTAGTACTGGCAAGACATTTAGTGAAACTATTTTACGCCAAACTGACAATTCAAGGCAGCCTAGAGGGGAATTCAAGGCAGCCTAGAAGGGAATCTTAGATTAAGGTGGGTCATGAAGGTTGAAGACTAAGAAATACATCTGAGGTTTACAAGATTGACGTAATGCATCGGCATGGCGCAACGTTACTGTTACTGTGCTCTTCCTGCTATTTGCCCCCTTCTATTTCGTTTTATAAAACTTGTGTTTTTCACACTTGTCAATGGTTCATGTGAGCTAAACTACAACTGATGTCTGGTCATGCTGTCTGCGGGTTAGGCCATTTCGTGCTGTGTTGTTTTCGCGGAGTCTGCATCTCTTTGTGTGTTTGGTAGGCTAGACAAAAGAACCTCCTAATTCAGCCCACCTAGAATTACCAACTATTCCAGCAGGTCAGCCCAGCCCAGCCCAGCTAGCATTACCAACTATTCCAGGAGGTTAGCGCTAGCAGCGGAAACACTATATAGCGCCCGTTGCACTACGTATTAACGCACGCCCGTGTAATATTTTTAGGTGGGCCGGCCCATTTAAACGATTTATCACGTGAAAAATAGGGAGAATGGAGTGGAGGTGCGTGCAGAGGGGCATGAACCTGCGCCCTCCGCGTCCGTTCGAGCGGGCGAAGCCACTGCGCTGCGCCACGGCTTGTGCATAGTGGGCTTCTTCGGCTTTTTATAGTTTCTCTTTTTTCCATTTTCTTTTACCATTTCCATTTTTTCTTTTATCATTTCTGTTTTTTTTTCGTTTTTTATTTCTTTTCTGTTTTCTTTTCCTTTCTATTCAATTTTTTTTCGTTTTGAAATATGTTCAAACAAAATTTTAAATTTGAACAAATTTTGAATATGAACAAATTTCGAATTTGAACAACTTTTGAATGTGAACAAATTTCGAATTTGAACAATTTTCGAATTTGAAATTTTTTTCAATTCGAACAATTTTCGAATTTGAACACATTTCGTATTTGAACAATTTTCAAGAAAAAGAAAAAAAAAGGTAAATGGGCCGGCCCATAACGCGTAGGACATGGGTGATCCCTAATATGTAGTGCTATAAGCACTACATAGGGGAACCCGCTAGCAGGCCAGATTTCCCAGCCGGCCATCCCACGCACGTCGGTATGTTTGGTCTAGACTAATACGGAGGTGCTAAGCTAGACGGGATTAGGCTAGAGATACTATCGGCAGATACGTTGTAGAACTAGCCAATCGTTTTCCGTGACCTAGCCGGAGCGGCGACTAGGGGCACGGCCGCCTACCACCGATCTTCACGGGTCGGCGCGCTGGTCCCCTCTCCCTCCGATTGTTGCTCCGGCGGCAGGAGGGAGGGGGGACCCCGTTCCTCCGCTCTGTAGTTAGGTTTTGGTCCTGTAGATCGTGGTGCGCCGTTGGGGTGATGGGAGCGGCGTCGCGACGGATAAATCTGTCTCAACTCTACTCCCACACCAGCGCCGTCCCTCATGGCAATGTCTCGGAGTTGATGGCATCGTGTGTTTGCTGATCCTTTAGATCGGTGGCTTTAGAGTTCATGGATGGTGTCGGAGAGGCGGTGGCGGCGATCCCATCAGTGTGTCTCTCCTTGCTTTGTCCCCGTTGCTGCGGCGTTGCCTCCGACGTCATGGTGGAGCAGGGAGGATTGTTTATCCGGGAGTACGCGCAGACGGTTGCATGCGCAGTTGAGAGCTGGAAGATGGTGCATCTTGTGTTAGATTGTGTTAGATGTACCAGAAGTAATCTAATTGACAGAAAATTGTTTCATAACGATTACGAAACATTTATGACGGGAGCCACCCTGATGTTCACTGAATATTCACTTGAGCATTTGAGACTGAAACTACTTATGAGACATGGAACGCTGTTGGAAATTTGCATCAGCTAATGCACTACTGCTATGAACTAATGTTTATTGTTCTAGACTGTAAATAAAAACAACCCAGCTATAATTTCTGCCACAAAAATATATTTCAGACTTGTAATCATTTCAAGCTTGCCAGAGAAAATGAAACATTGCAGCTGTTAGCTTATAATGTATCAAATCTGGTACTCCCACTAAACATGATCAGAGAGACAACGTATGTATACCACTAAATATTTTAGAATAAATTCCAATGGGACACCAGTTTATTTAGAAGAAGTACTGAACCAACAACGTCCAAGCCCAACTTGCTACAACAAGTCACTTATATGACTACCAGTTCGCACAGTAGTAGTACCTAAATTAAATACATTTAAAGAATTATCACTAGTGAAATTGGGTATAAAAATGTAAGAAATTAAATACAGTTAGCACTTGTAAGACACACTGACTTCACATAGATGTAGAAGTTCAAACTTTTAGCGATTCGACAGTACTTCATATAGATGTACCATCATTACTTGTGAGGTTGGGTTTCTTTTTCTCTCTAGTTTTTTTAATATCTTGATCATTTTTTTTCGACATCGTATGCAAAAGTTATGCCCATTTTACTTTTTTTATAAAACTTTTGCTCAGAAAGTCGAAATTCATATTTCAAAATTTGATAAAAAAGTAGACATTAAACTCTCCGTGCATCTATAAGGGATTTATTTTTTGATGCTTTTTAGACCGCCAACTCTTTCGTCAAAAACTAGAAAAGGCGTTCCCGGGGGGGTGGAGTTTGTGCGTGTGGGCAGAATTTTTTCGGATGGGAATTCTGTGGCGCACGTGGCAGTGGTGCGCCACAGAAATGTCATATTTCTGTGGCGCACTAACCACCATGCGCCACAGAATAGGACTGTGGAAATTATTGGTGTGGGCACCCAGCTCATTTCTGTGGCGCACCCCCATCCCGTGCGCCACAGAATTCCTCTTTTCTGTGGCGCACCACGGTCCCGTGCGCCACAGAATGTCTCTTTTCTGTGGCGCATGCCCAACCGTGCGCCACAAAAATATATTTCTGTGGCGCACCAAGAGGCCATGCGCCACAGAATCTGTTCCATAGAAAGGCACTTCTGTACTAGTGCCCGGAGTATGACTAATATGCTCCACCCGAGGGGTTAGCCTTCGGCAGCCTAGTACTGGCAAGACATTTAGTGAAACTATTTTACGCCAAACTGACAATTCAAGGCAGCCTAGAGGGGAATTCAAGGCAGCCTAGAGGGGAATCTTAGATTTAGGTGGGTCGATGAAGGTTGAAGACTAAGAAATACATCTGAGGTTTACAAGATTGACGGAATGCATCGGCATGGCGCAACGTTACTGTTACTGTGCTCTTCCTGCTATTTGCCCCCTTCTATTTCGTTTTATAAAACTTGTGTTTTTCACACTTGTCAATGGTTCATGTGAGCTAAACTACAACTGATGTCTGGTCATGCTGTCTGCGGGTTAGGCCATTTCGTGATGTGTTGTTTTCGCGGAGTCTGCATCTCTTTGTGTGTTTGGTAGGCTAGACAAAAGAACCTCCTAATTCAGCCCAGCTAGAATTACCAAGTATTCCAGCAGGTCAGCAGCCCAGCCCAGCTAGCATTACCAACCAACTATTCCAGGAGGTTAGCGCTAGCAGCGGAAACACTATATAGCGCCCGTTGCACTACGTATTAACGCACGCCCGTGTAATATTTTTAGGTGGGCCGGCCCTTTAAACGATTTATCACGCGAAAAATAGGGAGAATAGAGTGGAGGTGCGTGAAGAGGGGCTTGAACCTGCGCCCTCCGCGTCCGTTCGAGCGGGCGAAGCCACTGCGCTGCGCCACGGCTTGTGCATAGTGGGCTTCTTCGGTTTTTTATAGTTTCTCTTTTTTCCATTTTCTTTTACCATTTCCATTTTTTCTTTTATCATTTCTGTTTTTTTTTCGTTTTTTTATTTCTTTTCTGTTTTCTTTTCCTTTCTATTCAATTTTTTTTTGTTTTGAAATATGTTCAAACAAAATTTTAAATTTGAACAAATTTTGAATATGAACAAATTTCGAATTTGAACAACTTTTGAATGTGAACAAATTTCGAATTTGAACAATTTTCGAATTTGAACAAATTTTCAATTCGAACAATTTTCGAATTTGAACAAATTTCAAATTTGAACACATTTCGTATTTGAACAATTTTCAAGAAAAAGAAAAAAAAAAGGTAAATGGGCCGGCCCATAACGCGTAGGACATGGGTGATCCCTAATATGTAGTGCTATAAGCACTACATAGGGGAACCCGCTAGCAGGCCAGATATCCCAGCCGGCCATCCCCACGCACGTCGGTATGTTTCGGTCTAGACTAATACGGAGGTGCTAAGCTAGACGGGATTAGGCTAGAGATACTATCGGCAGATACGTTTAGAACTAGCTAATCGTTTTCCGTGACCTAGCCGGAGCGGCGACTAGGGGCACGGCCGCCTACCACCGATCTTCACGGGCCGGCGCGCTGGTCCCCTCTCCCTCCGACTGTTGCTCCGGCGGCAGGAGGGAGGGGGGACCCCGTTCCTCCGCTCTGTAGTTAGGTTTTGGTCCTGTAGACCGTGGTGCGCCGTTGGGGTGATGGGAGCGGCGTCGCGACGAATAAATCTGTCTCAACTCTACTCCCACACCGGCGCCGTCCCTCATGGCGATGTCTCGGAGTTGATCGCATCGTGTGTTTGCCGATCCTTTAGATCGGTGGCTTTAGAGTTCATGGATGGTGTCGGAGAGGCGGTGGCGGCGATCCCATCAGGTGTGTCTCTCCTTCTGCTTTGTCCCCGTTGCTGCGGCGTTGCCTCCGACGTCATGGTGGAGCAGTGAGGATTGTTTATCCGGGAGTACGCGCAGACGGTTGCATGCGCAGTTGACAGCTGGAAGATGGTGCATCTTGTGTTAGATTTGTGGTTAGATGTACCAGAAGTAATATAATTGACAGAAAATTGTTTCATAACGATTACGAAACATTTATGACGGGAGCCACCCTGATGTTCACTGAATATTCACTTGAGCATTTGAGACTGAAACTACTTATGAGACATGGAACGCTGTTGGAAATTTGCATCAGCTAATGCACTACTGCTATGAACTAATGTTTATTGTTCTAGACTGTAAATAAAATAACCCAGCTATAATTTATGCCACAAAAATATATTTCAGACTTGTAATCATTTCAAGCTTATCAGAGAAAATGAAACATTGCAGCTGTTAGCTTATAATGTATCAAATCTGGTACTCCCACTAAACATGATCAGAGAGACAACGTATGTATACCACTAAATATTTTAGAATAAATTCCAATGGGACACCAGTTATTAGAAGAAGTACTGAACCAACAACGTCCAAGCCCAACTTGCTACAACAAGTCACTTATATGACTACCAGTTCGCACAGTAGTAGTACCTAAATTAAATACATTTAAAGAATTATCACTAGTGAAATTGGGTATAAAAATGTAATAAATTAAATACAGTTAGCACTTGTAAGACACACTGACTTCACATAGATGTAGAAGTTCAAACTTTTAGCGATTCGACAGTACTTCATATAGATGTACCATCATTACTTGTGAGGTTGGGTTTCTTTTTCTCTCTAGTTTTTTTTAATATCTTGATCATTTTTTTCGACATCGTATGCAAAAGTTATGCCCATTTTACTTTTTTTTATAAAACTTTTGCTCAGAAAGTCGAAATTCATATTTCAAAATTTGATAAAAAAAAGTAGACATTAAACTCTCCGTGCATCTATAAGGGATTTATTTTTTATGCTTTTTAGACCGCCAACTCTTCCGTCAAAAACTAGAAAAGGCGTTCCGGGGGGGTGGAGTTGGTGCGTGTGGGCAGAATTTTTCCGGATGGGAATTCTGTGGCGCACGTGGCAGTGGTGCGCCACAGAAATGTCATATTTCTGTGGCGCACTAACCACCATGCGCCACAGAATAGGACTGTGGCAATTATTGGTGTGGGCGCCCAGCTCATTTCTGTGGCGCACCCCCATCCCGTGCGCCACAGAATTCCTCTTTTCTGTGGCGCACCACGGTCCCGTGCGCCACAGAATGTCTCTTTTCTGTGGCGCATGCCCACCCGTGCGCCACAAAAATATATTTCTGTGGCGCACCAAGAGGCCATGCGCCACAGAATCTGTTCCATAGAAAGGCACTTCTGTACTAGTGCCAGGAGTATGACTAATATGCTCCACCCGAGGGGTTAGCCTTCGGCAGCCTAGTACTGGCAAGACATTTAGTGAAACTATTTTACGCCAAACTGACAATTCAAGGCAACCTAGAGGGGGATCTTAGATTTAGGTGGGTCGATGAAGGTTGAAGACTAAGAAATACATCTGAGGTTTACAATATTGACGGAATGCATCGGCATGGCGCAACGTTACTGTTACTGTGCTCTTCCTGCTATTTGCCCCCTTCTATTTCGTTTTATAAAACTTGTGTTTTTCACACTTGTCAATGGTTCATGTGAGCTAAACTACAACTGATGTCTGGTCATGCTGTCTGCGGGTTAGGCCATTTCGTGATGTGTTGTTTTCGCGGAGTCTACATCTCTTTGTGTGTTTGGTAGGCTAGACAAAAGAACCTCCTAATTCAGCCCAGCTAGAATTACCAACTATTCCAGCAGGTCAGCCCAGCCCAGCCCAGCTAGCATTACCAACTATTCCAGGAGGTTAGCGCTAGCAGCGGAAACACTATATAGCGCCCGTTGCACTACGTATTAACGCACGCCCGTGTAATATTTTTTAGGTGGGCCGGCCCATTTAACGATTTATCACGCGAAAAATAGGGAGAATAGAGAGGTGCGTGCAGAGGGGCTTGAACCTGCGCCCTCCGCGTCCGTTCGAGCGGGCGAAGCCACTGCGCTGCGCCACGGCTTGTGCATAGTGGGCTTCTTCGGCTTTTTATAGTTTCTCTTTTTTCCATTTTCTTTTACCATTTCCATTTTTTCTTTTATCATTTCTGTTTTTTTTCGTTTTTTTTCTTTTCTGTTTCTTTTCCTTTCTATTCAATTTTTTTTCGTTTTGAAATATGTTCAAACAAAATTTTAAATTTGAACAAATTTTGAATATGAACAAATTTCGAATTTGAACAACTTTTGAATGTGAACAAATTTCGAATTCGAACAATTTTCGAATTTGAACAAATTTTCAATTCGAACAATTTTCGAATTTGAACAAATTTCAAATTTGAACACATTTCGTATTTGAACAATTTTCAAGAAAAAGAAAAAAAAAGGTAAATGGGCCGGCCCATAACGCGTAGGACATGGGTGATCCCTAATATGTAGTGCTATAAGCACTACATAGGGGAACCCGCTAGCAGGCCAGATATCCCAGCCGGCCATCCCACGCACGTCGGTATGTTCGGTCTAGACTAATACGGAGGTGCTAAGCTAGACGGGATTAGGCTAGAGATACTATCGGCAGATACGTTGTAGAACTAGCCAATCGTTTTCCGTGACCTAGCCGGAGCGGCGACTATGGGCACGGCCGCCTACCACCGATCTTCACGGGCCGGCGCGCTGGTCCCCTCTCCATCCGACTGTTGCTCCGGCGGAAGGAGGGAGGGGGGACCCCGTTCCTCCGCTCTGTAGTTAGGTTTTGGTCCTGTAGATCGTGGTGCGCCGTTGGGGTGATGGGAGCGGCGTCGCGACGAATAAATCTGTCTCAACTCTACTCCCACACCGGCGCCGTCCCTCATGGCGATGTCTCGGAGTTGATGGCATCGTGTGTTTGCCGATCCTTTAGATCGGTGGCTTTAGAGTTCATGGATGGTGTCGGAGAGGCGGTGGCGGCGATCCCATCAGGTGTGTCTCTCCTTCTGCTTTGTCCCCGCTGCGGCGTTTGCCTCCGACGTCATGGTGGAGCAGGGAGGATTGTTTATCCGGGAGTACGCGCAGACGGTTGCATGCGCAGTTGACAGCTGGAAGATGGTGCATCTTGTGTTAGATTTGTGGTTAGATGTACCAGAAGTAATCTAATTGACAGAAAATTGTTTCATAACGATTACGAAACATTTATGACGGGAGCCACCCTGATGTTCACTGAATATTCACTTGAGCATTTGAGACTGAAACTACTTATGAGACATGGAACTCTGTTGGAAATTTGCATCAGCTAATGCACTACTGCTAGAACTAATGTTTATTGTTCTAGACTGTAAATAAACAACCCAGCTATAATTTCTGCCACAAAAATATATTTCAGACTTGTAATCATTTCAAGCTTGCCAGAGAAAATGAAACATTGCAGCTGTTAGCTTATAATGTATCAAATCTGGTACTCCCACTAAACATGATCAGAGAGACAACGTATGTATACCACTAAATATTTTAGAATAAATTCCAATGGGACACCAGTTATATTAGAAGAAGTACTGAACCAACAACGTCCAAGCCCAACTTGCTACAACAAGTCACTTATATGACTACCAGTTCGCACAGTAGTAGTACCTAAATTAAATACATTTAAAGAATTATCACTAGTGAAATTGGGTATAAAAATGTAAGAAATTAAATACAGTTAGCACTTGTAAGACACACTGACTTCACATAGATGTAGAAGTTCAAACTTTTAGCGATTCGACAGTACTTCATATAGATGTACCATCATTACTTGTGAGGTTGGGTTTCTTTTTCTCTCTAGTTTTTTTTAATATCTTGATCATTTTTTTCGACATCGTATGCAAAAGTTATGCCCATTTTACTTTTTTTATAAAATTTTGCTCAGAAAGTCGAAATTCATATTTCAAAATTTGATAAAAAAGTAACATTAAACTCTCCGTGCATCTATAAGGGATTTATTTTTTATGCTTTTTAGACCGCCAACTCTTCCGTCAAAAACTAGAAAAGGCGTTCCCGGGGGGGGGGTGGAGTTGGTGCGTGTGGGCAGAATTTTTCCGGATGGGAATTCTGTGGGCACGTGGCAGTGGTGCGCCACAGAAAGTCATATTTCTGTGGCGCACCAACCACCATGCGCCACAGAATAGGACTGTGGCAATTATTGGTGGGCCCAGCTCATTTCTGTGGCGCACCCCCATCCCGTGCGCCACAGAATTCCTCTTTTCTGTGGCGCACCACGGTCCCGTGCGCCACAGAATGTCTCTTTTCTGTGGCGCATGCCCACCCGTGCGCCACAAAAATATATTTTTGTGGCGCACCAAGAGGCCATGCGCCACAGAATCTGTTCCATAGAAAGGCACTTCTGTACTAGTGCCAGGAGTATGACTAATATGCTCCACCCGAGGGGTTAGCCTTCGGCAGCCTAGTACTGGCAAGACATTTAGTGAAACTATTTTACGCCAAACTGACAATTCAAGGCAGCCTAGAAGGGAATTCAAGGCAACCTAGAGGGGAATCTTAGATTTAGGTGGGTCGATGAAGGTTGAAGACTAAGAAATACATCTGAGGTTTACAAGATTGACGGAATGCATCGGCATGGCGCAACGTTACTGTTACTGTGCTCTTCCTGCTATTTGCCCCCTTCTATTTCGTTTTATAAAACTTGTGTTTTTCACACTTGTCAATGGTTCATGTGAGCTAAACTACAACTGATGTCTGGTCATGCTGTCTGCGGGTTAGGCCATTTCGTGCTGTGTTGTTTTCGTGGAGTCTGCATCTCTTTGTATGTTTGGTAGGCTAGACAAAAAAACCTCCTAATTCAGCCCAGCTAGAATTACCAACTATTCCAGCAGGTCAGCCCAGCCCAGCCCAGCTAGCATTACCAACTATTCCAGGAGGTTAGCGCTAGCAGCGGAAACACTATATAGCGCCTGTTGCACTACGTATTAACGCACGCCCGTGTAATATTTTTAGGTGGGCCGGCCCATTTAAACGATTTATCACGCGAAAAATAGGGAGAATAGAGTGGAGGTGCGTGCAGAGGGGCTTGAACCTGCGCCCTCCGCGTCCGTTCGAGCGGGCGAAGCCACTGCGCTGCGCCACGGCTTATGCATAGTGGGCTTCTTCGGCTTTTTATAGTTTCTCTTTTTTCCATTTTCTTTTACCATTTCCATTTTTTCTTTTATCATTTCTGTTTTTTTCGTTTTTTTATTTCTTTTCTGTTTTCTTTTCCTTTCTATTCAATTTTTTTTCGTTTTGAAATATGTTCAAACAAAATTTTAAATTTGAACAAATTTTGAATATGAACAAATTTCGAATTTGAACAACTTTTGAATGTGAACAAATTTCGAATTTGAACAAATTTTCAATTCGAACAATTTTCGAATTTGAACAAATTTCAAATTTGAACACATTTCGTATTTGAACAATTTTCAAGAAAAAGAAAAAAAAAGGTAAATGGGCCGGCCCATAACGCGTAGGACATGGGTGATCCCTAATATGTAGTGCTATAAGCACTACATAGGGGAACCCGCTAGCAGGCCAATATCCCAGCCCATCCCCCTCGCACGTCGGTATGTTTTGGTCTAGACTAATACGGAGGTGCTAAAGCTAGACGGGATTAGGCTAGAGATACTATCGGCAGATACGTTGTAGAAACTAGCCAATCGTTTTCCGTGACCTATCCGGAGCGGCGACTAGGGGCACGGCCGCCTACCACCGATCTTCACGGCCGGCGCGCTGGTCCCCTCTCCCTCCGACTGTTGCTCCGGCGGCAGGAGGGAGGGGGGACCCCGTTCCTCCGCTCTGTAGTTAGGTTTTGGTCCTGTAGATCGTGGTGCGCCGTTGGGGTGATGGGAGCGGCGTCGCGACGAATAAATCTGTCTCAACTCTACTCCCACACCGGCGCCGTCCCTCATGGCGATGTCTCGGTTGATGGCATCGTGTGTTTGCCGATCCTTTAGATCGGTGGCTTTAGAGTTCATGGATGGTGTCGGAGAGGCGGTGGCGGCGATCCCATCAGGTGTGTTCTCTTTCTGCTTTGTCCCCGTTGCTGCGGCGTTGCCTCCGACGTCATGGTGGAGCAGGGAGGATTGTTTATCCGGGAGTACGCGCAGACGGTTGCATGCGCAGTTGACAGCTAGAAGATGGTGCATCTTGTGTTAGATTTGTGGTTAGATGTACCAGAAGTAATCTAATTGACAGAAAATTGTTTCATAACGATTACGAAACATTTATGACGGGAGCCACCCTGATGTTCACTGAATATTCACTTGAGCATTTGAGACTGAAACTACTTATAGACATGGAACGCTGTTGGAAATTTGCATCAGCTAATGCACTACTGCTATGAACTAATGTTTATTGTTCTAGACTGTAAATAAAACAACCCAGCTATAATTTCTGCCACAAAAATATATTTCAGACTTGTAATCATTTCAAGCTTGCCAGAGAAAATGAAACATTGCAGCTGTTAGCTAATGTATCAAATCTGGTACTCCCACTAAACATGATCAGAGAGACAACGTATGTATACCACTAAATATTTAGAATAAATTCCAATGGGACACCAGTTATATTAGAAGAAGTACTGAACCAACAACGTCCAAGCCCAACTTGCTACAACAAGTCACTTATATGACTACCAGTTCGCACAGTAGTAGTACCTAAATTAAATACATTTAAAGAATTATCACTAGTGAAATTGGGTATAAAAATGTAAGAAATTAAATACAGTTAGCACTTGTAAGACACACTAACTTCACATAGATGTAGAAGTTCAAACTTTTAGCGATTCGACAGTACTTCATATAGATGTACCATCATTACTTGTGAGGTTGGGTTTCTTTTTCTCTCTAGTTTTTTTAATATCTTGATCATTTTTTCGACATCGTATGCAAAAGTTATGCCCATTTACTTTTTTTATAACTTTTGCTCAGAAAGTCGAAATTCATATTTCAAAATTTGATAAAAAAGTAGACATTAAACTCTCCGTGCATCTATAAGGGATTTATTTTTTGATGCTTTTTAGACCGCCAACTCTTCCATCAAAAACTAGAAAAGGCGTTCCCGGGGGGGGGGGGGTGGAGTTGGTGCGTGTGGGCAGAATTTTTTCGGATGGGAATTCTGTGGCGCACGTGGCAGTGGTGCGCCACAGAAATGTCATATTTCTGTGGCGCACTAACCACCATGCGCCACAGAATAGGACTGTGGCAATTATTGGTGTGGGCGCCCAGCTCATTTCTGTGGCGCACCCCAATCCCGTGCGCCACAGAATTCCTCTTTTCTGTGGCGCACCACGGTCCCGTGCGCCACAGAATGTCTCTTTTCTGTGGCGCATGCCCACCCGTGCGCCACAAAAATATATTTCTGTGGCGCACCAAGAGGCCATGCGCCACAGAATCTGTTCCATAGAAAGGCACTTCTCTACTAGTGCCAGGAGTATGACTAATATGCTCCACCCGAGGGGTTAGCCTTCGGCAGCCTAGTACTGGCAAGACATTTAGTGAAACTATTTTACGCCAAACTGACAATTCAAGGCATAGTCCATTGTTCAGTTGTGATGTAGTGTAGCTACTTGTTCTAGGTGGATGTTCAACCTTAACGGGTCTCCACTGAAAATGCCGGTATAAAAAAACAGTGAATGGAACAGAGGACAACACCATAGGTCTTTGGGATCTGGTGGGAGATTGCTGAAATTCGGATGGGCTTGCAGGCCCATTAGGCAATTTCCATTTAATCCCAAAGGCCCATGCTGCCATAGCAAATGGTGAGAGTTTAGTCCCATATTGCTAGTTGGGAGAGTTTTGCACCAGTTTATAAGGTGAGCTCTCTCCCCACTAGTGTGAGTTGGTATGAAGAGAGAGGAGTAGTAGAGGTGTTCCACACGCGCGCTCCTCCTCCTTCGCCGTCCGCCTCGGCTCGTCACGACACGTCACGACGCGCCGCGCCGCGGGTTGCGGGAATGAGCCGAGCCCATGCCTTTATTTTGGCAGTCGGAAACGGGGAGTCAACAGACACGGCAATAATATGAGACGTCATAATTATTGTTGTCTAATTGTAGTAAACGCCAATTAAATCGACCGTTCTTCTACTCGGCCGTGCCTTTAAATTGGAGGCTCAGGCGGACACAGTACACACAACTCACACACGCCGCCTCCTGTTGATGCCGCCGGTGATCCCATCCCGTCTACCGCGTACACGGCCGACGAGAGACCATGCCTCCGAAACCCCGCCTCTCCAGATCCTGTACGGGAGAGGGGCGATTAGGTTTTCGGGGAGCGTCTTCTACGCGACTGCTCGCTGCTGCTGTACATCTACTTCGTCTACTACCACGTCGCCCTCGTCGTCAACAGTACATCTACTTCGTCTACTACCGCGTCCAACTCGTCGTCAACATGGCCACCGAAGCTGAACGCGCTGGTGCTGCCGCCGAGGCCGCCACTTCTGCCACCGAGGCCGCCTCTGCTACGGCTACTGCCAATTGGCCATCTGCATGGTATAACTCGTTTATCCTTATCCTTATTATTTCCATGTGTGCAACACTAGTAGTTTACGTAGATTTATCTACTATAAATCTAGTATGCACGAACATGGTTAAATATCAGTATGTTTATGTCATGTTCATGATTTATACTTGAATTAATTTAATCTGTAAATTATCTAGATTCTTAACAGATATTGGGACCTCTGAGTAGATATTGAGGTTGAATGCCAAATATTGTTTGGATGGTCTAAATGATGAATTGCAGTTCTTCGGATGGCAATATGCAAATCTCGCACACTTTCCGACAACAAACAGCACAGGCGCTCGGAGGAAGAAGTTTGTCTCCACCCCTGGGGCAACCGACAACAAAATTATTTGGGATATTCGGCTCCGAATGTCGTGAATACCCAATGCCGAGCGTGAAAGCAAACATCCAAACGGGGTGTAAGTGAGAATGAGAACTGTCGTTGCTAGCTAGCTCCACCCAAATCAAAATAATTCCAAGTGGTACGTATCTAGCTAGCACAGAAAGCGTGCACATGTGCCAATTGCCGGCCGGCCAGTGGCGTGATACTGCTTGTTGCGTGCTCCTAGGCGTCAACGGCGACGTAAGAAAATTATGTTTTGTTTCTGCGTAGTGCTAGGGGTGGGCTCGTATAACCCGAAAACCGATCTACCGAACCGGTTTAACCTGCCCCGAATCCGAAGTGACCCAAACCGAATTTGTCGGTACTCTGCTCGGTTAGCTATTCTGAGAAACCGAATTAGGTTCGGTAATTTCGGTGTGTAACCTCGGTCCACCCTGCTTCCCTGATTTTGCTTCCCTGAGGCTGACCATAATGGGAGTAACTAAGGTAGTAACATCACACATTTCAATGCAATTTTGCTTATGTGGCATATATTTAATGAAGAGAGAAATGTTTCTAGTAACTAGCTATGTTACTAGTAACATCACGCGTACCAAGGAAAAATTTGTCTATAAACCTAATAAATGAAGTCATGCATGACACCACAAATATGTTACTACCCACTATGGAGGTACTCCCTCCGTTCAATATTAGATGACTTTGAATTAGGTATCTAGACATATTTTAGTGTTAGATATATCCATTTCGAAGTCATCTAATATGGAACGGAGGGAGTAGTTTTAGTTACTCCCCCATGTGACTAGCCTGATTTGTGTCCACTAAACGACCGCCCCACCTACCAAAAATCTCAATCCCGTGCGGCCGTCCCTTCGTTCCAGATCCCCTCCCTAGAAATCGCTGCACATATCAATTCTTGCCTCCCCAAGACCGCAAGTCTCGCGTCCATGATCTGTAATTTCCATGGCTGCTTGATCTCTTGCCTTCCGAGCTCCCTATATGAGCGTTATTCGCCTTCGGCAGGATGCGTCACTACACCGCCCCGCCCGCACAAATCCCTATCCTCTGGCTACGGCACCACAGCAACACCACCCTGTAGATTTCCTCACCGGAATAAAAACGTCGGCCGCTGCAAGCCACACAAGCGGCTAGACGAATTCCTCATCGAACCTTGTTGGTAGACTGCAACGGTAAGTAATTTTTTTTATTTCATCATTTTTTGATTAGATCCAGATCCTAGTGCATGTTTTGGTCGTCGTTGTGATGTGCTCTAGTGGTCTTGTGTGAATGGTTGCTTTATATTGTGGATATCTTCCGAGACATACAAGTCCTAGGCTATTTTTTGATAGGAATGTGGCTCTTTATTGATCAAAAGACATCCAGGCTATTGTGTCCATGGACGTTGACAAGGCCAACAGTGGAGCTGCCTTTGACGTTGGGGATGTGCAAGTGGTGGATGCAGGGAATAACATCGGTGACGCTGTTGTTTGTAGTTCATGTTTGCAAGCTATTTGTAGTTCCCAATCCATGGTCGATGAAGGTTGAAGACTAAGCAATACATCTGAGGTTTACAAGGTTGACGGAATGCATCGGCATGGCGCAACACTACTGTTACTGTGCTCTTCCTGCTATTTGCCACCTTCTATTTCGTTTTATAAAACTTGTGTTTTTCACACTTGTCAATGGTTCATGTGAGCTAAACTACAACTGATGTCTGGTCATGCTGTCTGCGGGTTAGGCCATTTCGTGTTGTGTTGTTTTCGCGGAGTCTGCATCTCTTTGTGTGTTTGGTAGGCTAGACAAAAGAACCTCCTAATTCAGCCCAGCTAGAATTACCAACTATTCCAGCAGGTCAGCCCAGCCCAGCCCAGCTAGCATTACCAACTATTCCAGGAGGTTAGCGCTAGCAGCGGAAACACTATATAGCGCCCGTTGCACTACGTATTAACGCACGCCCGTGTAATATTTTTAGGTGGGCCGGCCCATTTAAACGATTTATCACGCGAAAAATAGGGAGAATAGAGTGGAGGTGCGTGCAGAGGGGCTTGAACCTGCGCCCTCCGCGTCCGTTCGAGCGGGCGAAGCCACTGCGCTGCGCCACGGCTTGTGCATAGTGGGCTTCTTCGGCTTTTTATAGTTTCTCTTTTTTCCATTTTCTTTTACCATTTCCACTTTTTCTTTTATCATTTCTGTTTTTTTTCGTTTTTTTATTTCTTTTCTGTTTTCTTTTCCTTTCTATTCAATTTTTTTTCGTTTTGAAATATGTTCAAACAAAATTTTAAATTTGAACAAATTTTGAATATGAACAAATTTCGAATTTGAACAACTTTTGAATGTGAACAAATTTCGAATTTGAACAATTTTCGAATTTGAACAAATTTTCAATTCGAACAATTTTCGAATTTGAACAAATTTCAAATTTGAACACATTTCGTATTTGAACAATTTTCAAGAAAAAGAAAAAAAAGGTAAATGGGCCGGCCCATAACGCGTAGGACATGGGTGATCCCTAATATGTAGTGCTATAAGCACTACATAGGGGAACCCGCTAGCAGGCCAGATATCCCAACCGGCCATCCCACGCACGTCGGTATGTTCGGTCTAGACTAATACGGAGGTGCTAAGCTAGACGGGATTAGGCTAGAGATACTATCGGCAGATACGTTGTAGAACTAGCCAATCGTTTTCCGTGACCTAGCCGGAACGGCGACTAGGGGCACGGCCGCCTACCACCGATCTTCACGGGCCGGCGCGCTGGTCCCCTCTCCCTCCGACTGTTGCTCCGGCGGCAGGAGGGAGGGGGGACCCCGTTCCTCCGCTCTGTAGTTAGGTTTTGGTCCTGTAGATCGTGGTGCGCCGTTGGGGTGATGGGAGCGGCGTCGCGACGAATAAATCTCTCAACTCAACTCTCCCACACCGCGCCGTCCCTCATGGCGATGTCTCGGAGTTGATGGCATCGTGTGTTTGCCGATCCTTTAGATCGGTGGCTTTAGAGTTCATGGATGGTGTCGGAGAGGCGGTGGCGGCGATCCCATCAGGTGTGTCTCTCCTTCTGCTTTGTCCCCGTTGCTGCGGCGTTGCCTCCGACGTCATGGTGGAGCAGGGAGGATTGTTTATCCGGGAGTACGCGCAGACGGTTGCATGCGCAGTTGACAGCTGGAAGATGGTGCATCTTGTGTTAGATTTGTGGTTAGATGTACCAGAAGTAATCTAATTGACAGAAAATTGTTTCATAACGATTACGAAACATTTATTACGGGAGCCACCCTGATGTTCACTGAATATTCACTTGAGCATTTGAGACTGAAACTACTTATGAGACATGGAACGCTGTTGGAAATTTGCATCAGCTAATGCACTACTGCTATGAACTAATGTTTATTGTTCTAGACTGTAAATAAAACAACCCAGCTATAATTTCTGCCACAAAAATATATTTCAGACTTGTAATCATTTCAAGCTTGCCAGAGAAAATGAAACATTGCAGCTGTTAGCTTATAATGTATCAAATCTGGTACTCCCACTAAACATGATCAGAGAGACAACGTATGTATACCACTAAATATTTTAGAATAAATTCCAATGGGACACCAGTTATATTAGAAGAAGTACTGAACCAACAACGTCCAAGCCCAACTTGCTACAACAAGTCACTTATATGACTACCAGTTCGCACAGTAGTAGTACCTAAATTAAATACATTTAAAGAATTATCACTAGTGAAATTGGGTATAAAAATGTAAGAAATTAAATACAGTTAGCACTTGTAAGACACACTGACTTCACATAGATGTAGAAGTTCAAACTTTTAGCGATTCGACAGTACTTCATATAGATGTACCATCATTACTTGTGAGGTTGGGTTACTTTTTCTCGCTTTTTTTTTAATATCTTGATCATTTTTTTTCGACATCGTATGCAAAAGTTATGCCCATTTTACTTTTTTTATAAAACTTTTGCTCAGAAAGTCGAAATTCATATTTCAAAATTTGATAAAAAAGTAGACATTAAACTCTCCGTGCATCTATAAGGGATTTATTTTTTGATGCTTTTTAGACCGCCAACTCTTCCGTCAAAAACTAGAAAAGGCGTTCCCGGGGGGGGGGTGGAGTTGGTGCGTGTGGGCAGAATTTTTTCGGATGGGAATTCTGTGGCGCACGTGGCAGTGGTGCGCCACAGAAATGTCATATTTCTGTGGCGCACTAACCACCATGCGCCACAGAATAGGACTGTGGCAATTATTGGTGTGGGCGCCCAGCTCATTTCTGTGGCGCACCCCCATCCCGTGCGCCACAGAATTCCTCTTTTCTGTGGCGCACCACGGTCCCGTGCGCCACAGAATGTCTCTTTTCTGTGGCGCATGCCCACCCGTGCGCCACAAAAATATATTTCTGTGGCGCACCAAGAGGCCATGCGCCACGAATCTGTTCCATAGAAAGGCACTTCTCTACTAGTGCCAGGAGTATGACTAATATGCTCCACCCGGGGTTAGCCTTCGGCAGCCTACTGGCAAGACATTTAGTGAAACTATTTTACGTCAAACTAACAATTCAAGGCATAGTCCATTGTTCAGTTGTGATGTAGTGTAGCTACTTGTTCTAGGTGGATGTTCAACCTTAACGGGTCTCCACTGAAAATGCCGGTATAAAAAAACAGTGAATGGAACAAAGGACAACACCATGGGTCTTTGGGATCTGGTGGGAGATTGCTGAAATTCGGATGGGCTTGCAGGCCCATTAGGCAATTTCCATTTAATCCCAAAGGCCCATGCTGCCATAGCAAATGGTGAGAGTTTAGTCCCATATTGCTAGTTGGGAGAGTTTTGCACCAGTTTATAAGGTGAGCTCTCTCCCCACTAGTGTGAGTTGGTATGAAGAGAGAGGAGTAGTAGAGGTGTTCCACACGCGCTCCTCCTCCTTCGCCGTCCGCCTCAGCTCGTCACGACACGTCACGACGCGCGCGCCGCGGTTGCGGGAATGAGCCGAGCCCATGCCTTTATTTTGGCAGTCGGAAACGGGGAGTCAACGGACACGGCAATAATATGAGACGTCATAATTATTGTTGTCTAATTGTAGTAAACGCCAATTAAATCGACCGTTCTCCTACTCGGCCGTGCCTTTAAATTGGAGGCTCAGGCGGACAGAGTACACACAACTCACACACGCCGCCTCCTGTTGATGCCGCCGGTGATCCCATCCCGTCTACCGCGTACACGGCCGACGAGAGAGCATGCCTCCGAAACCCCGCCTCTCCAGATCCTGTACGGGAGAGGGGCGATTAGGTTTTCGGGGAGCGTCTCCTACGCGACTGCTCGCTGCTGCTGTACATCTACTTCGTCTACTACCACGTCGCCCTCGTCGTCAACAGTACATCTACTTCGTCTACTACCGCGTCCAACTCGTCGTCAACATGGCCACCGAAGCTGAACGCGCTGGTGCTGCCGCCGAGGCCGCCACTTCTGCCACCGAGGCCGCCTCTGCTACGGCTACTGCCAATTGGCCATCTGCATGGTATAACTCGTTTATCCTTATCCTTATTATTTCCATGTGTGCAACACTAGTAGTTTACGTAGATTTATCTACTATAAATCTAGTATGCACGAACATGGTTAAATATCAGTATGTTTATGTCATGTTCATGATTTATACTTGAATTAATTTAATCTGTAAATTATCTAGATTCTTAACAGATATTGGGACCTCTGAGTAGATATTGAGGTTGAATGCCAAATATTGTTTGGATGGTCTAAATGATGAATTGCAGTTCTTCGGATGGCAATATGCAAATCTCGCACACTTTCCGACAACAAACAGCACAGGCGCTCGGAGGAAGAAGTTTGTCTCCCACCTGGGGCAACCGACAACAAAATTATTTGGGATATTCGGCTCCGAATGTCGTGAATACCCAATGCCGAGCGTGAAAGCAAACATCCAAACGGGTGTAAGTGAGAATGAGAACTGTCGTTGCTAGCTAGCTCCACCCAAATCAAAATAATTCCAAGTGGTACGTATCTAGCTAGCACAGAAAGCGTGCACATGTGCCAATTGCCGGCCGGCAGTGGCGTGATACTGCTTGTTGCGTGCTCCTAGGCGTCAACGGCGACGTAAGAAAATTATGTTTTGTTTCTGCGTAGTGCTAGGGGCGGGCTCGTATAAACCCGAAAAACCGATCTACCGAACCGGTTTAACCTGCCCCGAATCCGAAGTGACCCAAACCGAATTTGTCGGTACTCTGCTCGGTTAGCTATTCTGAGAAACCGAATTAGGTTCGGTAATTTCGGTGTGTAACCTCGGTCCACCCTGCTTCCCTGATTTTGCTTCCCTGAGGCTGACCATAATGGGAGTAACTAAGGTAGTAACATCACACATTTCAATGCAATTTTGCTTATGTGGCATATATTTAATGAAGAGAGAAATGTTTCTAGTAACTAGCTATGTTACTAGTAACATCACGCGTACCAAGGAAAAATTTGTCTATAAACCTAATAAATGAAGTCATGCATGACACCACAAATATGTTACTACCCACTATGGAGGTACTCCCTCCGTTCAATATTAGATGACTTTGAATTAGGTGTATCTAGACATATTTTAGTGTTAGATATATCCATTTCGAAGTCATCTAATATGGAACGGAGGGAGTAGTTTTAGTTACTCCCCCATGTGACTAGCCTGATTTGTGTCCACTAAACGACCGCCCCACCTACCAAAAATCTCAATCCCGTGCGGCCGTCCCTTCGTTCCAGATCCCCTCCCTAGAAATCGCTGCACATATCAATTCTTGCCTCCCCAAGACCGCAAGTCTCGCGTCCATGATCTGTAATTTCCATGGCTGCTTGATCTCTTGCCTTCCGAGCTCCCTATATGAGCGTTATTCGCCTTCGGCAGGATGCGTCACTGCACCGCCCCGCCCGCACAAATCCCTATCCTCTGGCTACGGCACCACAGCAACACCACCCTGTAGATTTCCTCACCGGAATAAAAACGTCGGCCGCTGCAAGCCACACAAGCGGCTAGACGAATTCCTCATCGAACCTTGTTGGTAGACTGCAACGGTAAGTAATTTTTTTTTATTTCATCATTTTCTTGATTAGATCCAGATCCTAGTGCATGTTTTGGTCGTCGTTGTGATGTGCTCTAGTGGTCTTGTGTGAATGGTTGCTTTATATTGTGGATATCTTCCGAGACATACAAGTCCCAGGCTATTTTTTGATAGGAATGTGGCTCTTTATTGATCAAAAGACATCCAGGCTATTGTGTCCATGGACGTTGACAAGGCCAGCAGTGGAGCTGCCTTTGACGTTGGGGATGTGCAAGTGGTGGATGCAGGGAATAACATCGGTGACGCTGCTGTTTGTAGTTCATGTTTGCAAGCTATTTGTAGTTCCCAATCCAGGGTCGATGAAGGTTGAAGACTAAGCAATACATCTGAGGTTTACAAGGTTGACGGAATGCATCGGCATGGCGCAACACTACTGTTACTGTGCTCTTCCTGCTATTTGCCACCTTCTATTTCGTTTTATAAAACTTGTGTTTTTCACACTTGTCAATGGTTCATGTGAGCTAAACTACAACTGATGTCTGGTCATGTTGTCTGCGGGTTAGGCCATTTCGTGCTGTGTTGTTTTCGCGGAGTCTGCATCTCTTTGTGTGTTTGGTAGGCTAGACAAAAGAACCTCCTAATTCAGCCCAGCTAGAATTACCAACTATTCCAACAGGTCAGCCCAGCCCAGCCCAGCTAGCATTACCAACTATTCCAGGAGGTTAGCGCTAGCAGCGGAAACACTATATAGCGCCCGTTGCACTACGTATTAACGCACGCCCGTGTAATATTTTTAGGTGGGCCGGCCCATTTAAACGATTTATCACGCGAAAAATAGGGAGAATAGAGTGGAGGTGCGTGCAGAGGGGCTTGAACCTGCGCCCTCCGCGTCCGTTCGAGCGGGGCTTGTGCATAGTGGGCTTCTTCGGCTTTTTATAGTTTCTCTTTTTTCTATTTTCTTTTACCATTTCCATTTTTTCTTTTATCATTTCTGTTTTTTTTCGTTTTTTTATTTCTATTCTGTTTTCTTTTCCTTTCTATTCAATTTTTTTTCGTTTTGAAATATGTTCAAACAAAATTTTATATTTGAACAAATTTTGAATATGAACAAATTTCGAATTTGAACAACTTTTGAATGTGAACAAATTTCGAATTTGGACAATTTTCGAATTTGAATAAATTTTCAATTCGAACAATTTTCGAATTTGAACAAATTTCAAATTTGAACACATTTCGTATTTGAACAATTTTCAAGAAAAAGAAATAAAAAAGGTAAATGGGCCGGCCCATAACGCGTAGGACATGGGTGATCCCTAATATGTAGTGCTATAAGCACTACATAGGGGAACCCGCTAGCAGGCCAGATATCCCAGCCGGCCATCCCACGCACGTCGGTATGTTCGGTCTAGACTAATACGGAGGTGCTAAGCTAGACGGGATTAGGCTAGAGATACTATCGGCAGATACGTTGTAGAACTAGCCAATCGTTTTCCGTGACCTAGCCGGAGCGGCGACTAGGGGCACGGCCGCCTACCACCGATCTTCACGGGCCGGCGCGCTGGTCCCCTCTCCCTCCGACTGTTGCTCCGGCGGCAGGAGGAAGGGGGGACCCCGTTCCTCCGCTCTGTAGTTAGGTTTTGGTCCTGTAGATCGTGGTGCGCCGTTGGGGTGATGGGAGCGGCGTCGCGACGAATAAATCTGTCTCAACTCTACTCCCACACCGGCGCCGTCCCTCATGGCGATGTCTCGGAGTTGATGGCATCGTGTGTTTGCCGATCCTTTAGATCGGTGGCTTTAGAGTTCATGGATGGTGTCGGAGAGGCGGTGGCGGCGATCCCATCAGGTGTGTCTCTCCTTCTGCTTTGTCCCCGTTGCTGCGGCGTTGCCTCCGACGTCATGGTGGAGCAGGGAGGATTGTTTATCCGGGAGTACGCGCAGACGGTTGCATGCGCAGTTGAGAGCTGGAAGATGGTGCATCTTGTGTTAGATTTTTTGTTAGATGTACCAGAAGTAATCTAATTGACAGAAAATTGTTTCATAACGATTACGAAACATTTATGACGGGAGCCACCCTGATGTTCATTGAATATTCACTTGAGCATTTGAGACTGAAACTACTTATGAGACATGGAACGCTGTTGGAAATTTGCATCAGCTAATGCACTACTGCTATGAACTAATGTTTATTGTTCTAGACTGTAAATAAAACAACCCAGCTATAATTTCTGCCACAAAAATATATTTCAGACTTGTAATCATTTCAAGCTTGCCAGAGAAAATGAAACATTGCAGCTGTTAGCTTATAATGTATCAAATCTGGTACTCCCACTAAACATGATCAGAGAGACAACGTATGTATACCACTAAATATTTTAATAAATTCCAATGGGACACCAGTTATATTAGAAGAAGTACTGAACCAACAACGTCCAAGCCCAACTTGCTACAACAAGTCACTTATATGACTACCAGTTCGCACAGTAGTAGTACCTAAATTAAATACATTTAAAGAATTATCACTAGTGAAATTGGGTATAAAAATGTAAGAAATTAAATACAGTTAGCACTTGTAAGACACACTGACTTCACATAGATGTAGAAGTTCAAACTTTTAGCGATTCGACAGTACTTCATATAGATGTACCATCATTAC
>JAPCYS010004043.1:0-26536 GCA_028641055.1 Alopecurus myosuroides | reverse complement strand
ATTTTAAATGCATTTAACCACATTTTGGTGCACCTAGACCTATTATGAACAAAATCACCGTCTCCGGGTTCAACTAGTTATTTCAGGAATGTCTGCTTGATGTCGCTGAGGCGGTACACTGCATCTGAGCCGTTGGTTAACTGAAGAAGGTGGCTTGCTTACCTCGAGGTGTGGATGGCTCCAGGTTCTGAAACAGAGGCATCCAGATCGGCGCAGATGGCGGCGTCGGCGACCCCGCTGGCGCCGGTTCTGGCGGCGCTTGTGGCGCCGATGATGATTCTGTCCGCGAAGGCGCTGTGGCTCGACCTGACGCTCAGAGATCCAGCCGAACGTGGTAGTGCTCGCCGTCTACGCCTCATGTACGAGTCCCGTCCCACCGTAAGGTAAAACTCGGCGCAGTCCCCTCCTCCTCCCACCATCTTCGTCTGTTTGGAGTGCGCATTTTCAGGTTGCAGGGGTTTGATCTTTGATCTGGGTCTGTGAATTGGTGCGTGTTGGGATCCAGCTGCATTCTGTTGATGTGACAATGTTACTCTTGTGTTTCCTTTGAACGGGAAGAGGAATAAAATCATAATACTTGCAGCTTCCGTTCTGTCCTTCCCGTGAACCCTTAGCTCTATTCCTGAAACTAGGTCCAGCAGCGTTCATATTCAGTACTTGGATATTTGATCCTGTAAGTCATGTGAATAATAACTAGCTTTAGTCTCTCCAATTCCCACGGGTACACATATAGCGAATTGTTCGGTGGTTAGGACATCTCCAGTCGTCCCCCAGAGCCCCCAAGCGGCGTTTTTGGGTCAAAAAGCGCCGTTTTAGCGCCGAATTCCACCGGTCAGCCCCAGGAGCTGAAAAAGCGCCGTTTTTGCGCCGGCGCACCCAAGCCAAACCCAAGGGGCTGGGTTTGGCCTGGGGGGCAAAATACGCCGTTTTGCATGCAAAAAGGAATCTTTCTCCTACTTTTGTCCCACTTTGTATGCAAAGATGCCTCTCTCTCCTACGTTTGCCCCACTTTGCATGCAAAAGCCCCCCATTTTGGCTGGTTGGGTGGGCTACGGCTGGTAAATGATTTTGCCCCAGGTTTTGATTTTGCGTCGTTTATGTTATTTCTGTTGATTTTCTTGTGCTGGGGGTTGCAACGACTAGAGATGCCCTTAGTCTTATCCTGTAAGTTATCAGTACATATTTTGATTTGTGTTGCCACCGGTTTGAAATAAAAAATAATTCTCAGGCTACATTTCTCCACTTCATTCTGCTTACGGTCTTTTCATTAGCAACATCATACTGAATTAGATCAACGGAGGTCGTCATCATGGAGGTCTGTATGAAAATGCATCATCTAAATTCAGAGGAAAAACTGGAGTAATAAGGGCATCTTTGCTCCAAAAGCGCCGTTTTTTCACCAGTCGGCCCCCCAGAACCCGAAAAAGCGCCGTTTCGGCGGAAATTAGCGCCGTCGCCTCCAGGCGGAACCCAGCCCATTGGGTTCGGCCTGGGGGGGAGGGGGGGCGGCGAAAGGAAAAGCGTGCGTGGGCCAGCGCTGTCGGCGAGGGAGCGCTATTTGCCCCACTTTCCCCACCCCGACTCGGCTTTTCCTCTCGCTCGCCTCGCCGTCGCCACCCCGTCGTCCACACCCCACGCCGCCGCCGTCGGCCACCACCACACACGAGCGACGAGGCAAACTACCGCCGGCTGCTCCACTACAGCGTCGCCGCCGTTTCCTCTCGTCTCTGCCGCGGAGGAGGTTGCGCCCGGTGAACCGCGTCCACCGCCCGCAAGGTGTTCGACGCTCTACCCGAGCCATGGACTCCGACGCCGAGGAGATGCTCGCCGAGCTCTTCGACAAGGAAGACCAGGCCACCATCGACGATGAGGAACACCTGCTCGTCCTGAGCTGCCTGGCCGGATTGCAGGCCCAGGACGTCGAGCCACGCCGCACTGGATCGAAGCCCGGTCGCCGCAAGAGCAAGCTGAGGCAGTGGTACGAGGGCTACTGCATCCTCTACTATGGCTACTTCGCCGAGGATCCCACCAACGACGAGAAGGTGTTCGGCGTCGTTTCAGGATGAAACGCACGCTCTTCCTCAAGATCATGCATGCCATCCGGGAGTTCGACACCTACTTCAAGTTGAAGAAGGACCGCACCGGCACGGTAGGCTTTACCTCTATCCAGAAGTGCACGATGGCCATGAGGTTGCTTGCATACGGTGCTCCGCAGATGCACAAGATGACTACCGGCGCTGAGCGAGTCCACGGCCCTCGAGTGCTTGAACAAGTTCTGCCGGGCAGTGGTTGCAGTTTTTGGCCCTATACTTGCGATCACCCAATGCGCAAGACACTGCTCGTCTCCTCGCAGAGAATGAAGCAAGGGGGTTTCCTGGGATGCTTGGCAGTATCGACTGTATGCACTGGGCATGGAAGAACTGCCCATTTGACTGGCAGGGGATGTACAAGGGAAAGGAAGGAGAGTGCTCGGTGGTTCTCGAGGCCGTGGCTTCGTACGATCTATGGATTTGGCATTCATTCTTTGGTATGCCTGGAAGTCACAAACGACATCAATGTCTTGCAGTGCTCGAATGTCTTTGCTGAGGTTGTCGAAGGCCATGCCCCCCTGTGAACTATGAGATCAATGGACACCAGTATACAAAGGGGTACTATCTTGCAGATGGCATCCACCCGAAGTGGGCAACATTTGTGAAGAGCATCTCCAACCCTATCCCAGGAAGCGCAAAAGCTTGGTTTTCCAAGTGCCAGGAGACTTGCAGGAAGGTTGTTGAGCGGGCATTTGGTGCGCTGCAATCTCGATTCGCTGTCGTCCGGTACCCAGCTATGACTTGGTCGAAGTCCAACATGTGGGAGGTGATGCAGTGTTGTGTGATCTTGCACAACATGATCATTGAGAGTGAGCGGGATGACCCGGTGCCTGACAGTGAGGCAAGCACACCATACTACCCGCAGGGCCCTCTTGCAGATGTTGATCACCAGGTGCCGGCATCATGGACAGACTTCCTCACCAAGCGACAGGAGATTCGACACGCTGCAACACACCGTGCTCTCAGAATGACCTGGTGGAGCATTTGTGGGCGCGAAAGAGGAATGACAATGTTGAGGACGATGACGATGGCTAGTGTACTTTTTTTTTGTTTAAATTGCTGAACTATTTATTTGTGTGGCAAAATACTATTTATTTGTGTGACAAAACTCTATTTATTTGGTGGCAAAACTCTATTTATTTGGTTGCCCAAATTTGGCCGAATCGCCGGCTGGGGGGCGGCCTGGGTTCACGGCTGGGAAACGCGCCCCCCCCCCGGTTTACAGAATAGCGCCGTTTCGCGTCGCGGCGGAAAAAAAGGAGGGTTTTTGCGTCCTGGGGGGCGCAACGACTGGAGATGCCCTAATACGCCAGCCTACTGTGGTTATCCCATCACAATGAATGAAAAAGTAATATTATAATATTATTGAACTGTTATTATGATTTTAACTATTCTAGTAGTGAAACGCCGGCCCACTACTAGAATGAAGTGTTTATTTATACTGCTAATCTGTCACACAATGAGTAATGGTTAATGGTTACGTTGGGGACTTGAGGTTGCAGTCCTCTATCATAGCCTCATAGGGCCATCTTTAACTGTTTTCTATTGCCATCATGAATTTAGACAGTGACACATTGAAATCTCTCTGGTAGGTGCATTCTTTGACATTATGAGTAATAGTCAATGGTTACGTTCAGGTTGCAGTCCTCGGTCGTAGCCTCATAGGGCCATCTTTGACTATTCTCTGTAGCCTAGTGGCAAGGGGAGTAGTGACAACCCCTGCGCCCAGAGTTCGAATCCCATCGGAGCGAATTCTGGTGCCTCACCCGGGTGGGCTTCTTTCTACCAAAGAAAAGTCCTGGGTGCTAGTGCCCAAGGATCTCATTTTTTTTTTAGTATCATTTATTTAGACAGTGACCCATCGAGATCTCTGGTAGCTGCATTCTTTGACTTGGTTGCCAGCTTGTGGCCACTTCTTCTCTTCTAATATATATTATCAGGGCCAGCGGTAATTGCTGCTATATGCTCTCAGAGTACTAATTGAATTGGTGTCTTGGTATAGCAAAAATAGTGGCACATTTCGCAACTCCGATATCCTCCATGGATGCAGCTGCAGCCCTTTGTCTTGTGCTTATTCTGGCCACCACGAGTTCCTCTCCTGCTGTCTATGCACAACAAACCAACAACACCGGGTGCATCACAAGCGAAAGGGATGCACTGCTGTCATTCAGAGCTGGCAGAAGCGATCCAAGGAACCTCTTTCTTCTTGGAATGGCCGGGATTGCTGCCAGTGGAGCGGCATCAGGTGCAGCAACTGGACGGGCCATGTTGTGAAGCTTGACCTCCGTAACGATCTCTTCTTGGACGATATCTTTCGTTCCTGGTACAGTGAAAATCCTCATGGAATGCGTGGGAACATAAGTTCTTCCTTAGTTGCTTTGCATCATCTGGAGTATCTAGATCTCAGTGGAAACTATCTCGGCGGAGTAGGTGTGCCCATACCCAGATTTTTGGGCTCCTTCCAAAGCTTGCTATATCTCAACCTCTCTTGCATGGATTTTGATGGTAAAGTGCCTCCTCAACTTGGTAACTTATCTAGATTGCTATATCTTGACATCGACAACATTTGGAATCCTAATCATTATGGCAATATGCTGCAAATCGAGGATATCTCATGGTTGCTGCGTCTCCCTTTGCTAAGGTTTCTCGACATTAGTGCTGTGAATCTTAGTGCCATTAGCAATTGGGTTCAAGCTGTTAACATGCTACCTAATCTAAGAGTCCTTCGTCTCCGTCAGTGTGAACTTGTTTTTCCACACACGCCTATAGTGCATTCTAACCTCACATCACTTGAGATGCTTGATCTAACCGATAGTGGGTTTCACACCATTAATCCAGCCTACTGGTTCTGGGATGTCAGCACAATCAAGCATCTTGACCTTACAAACAATGATATTTCTGAAGCATTTCCAGATGCATTGGGAAATATGACTTCGCTTGAGGAACTTCGTCTTGGAGGCAATAATCTCACCGGTGTAAAATCGAAGGTACTGGAAAATCAATGCAATTTGAGAGTGCTTACACTGTGGTCAAATCAGATCAATCAAGTTATTTCACAATTTTTGGAGGGGTTGCCTCACTGTGCATGGAGTAAGATAGAGGTGTTAGATATCTCTCTCACGGGTCTCACTGGGGAAATTCCAAAGTGGATATATCAATGGACTGAATTGAGCATTCTTCAACTCTCTTCTAATAGGCTTGAAGGATCAGTACCTATAGAAATCGGTATGCTCGACAAACTCAAACAATTGTATCTAGATGGCAACTATTTCAACGGTTCTATTTCAGAGGAGCATCTTGCCACTTTAGTGAATTTGGAGGAATTAGATTTGTCTTACAACTCGCTACACATGATGATCAGCTCGAATTGGACCCCTCCTTTTAAATTGCATCGGGCATATTTGCCCCGTTGCAAAATGGGGCCTCATTTTCCTCTGTGGCTAAAAGGGCAGAGGGATGTTCTTTATCTTGACATTTCTGATGCAGGCATAGTTGATAGCCTTCCCAATTGGTTTTGGAGCGTGTTTTCAAATGTTATATATTTGAACATCTCTTTTAATCAAATCAGTGGCAGGTTACCAGGGACCCTTGAGCTTATGTCTTCAGCAGTGATATTTGACCTGAACTCCAACAATCTCAGTGGTACCCTACCTCAGTTGCCAAGGCAATTAGCAGAACTCGACATTTCCAGAAACTCGTTGTCAGGGCCACTGCCCCAAAACTTTGGAGCTCCGTTTCTTGAAGAGTTATTGCTTTCTGAGAACAGTATCAATGGCACTATTCCAGTATATATTTGCAATCTGCAGTCATTACGAGTACTGGATCTAGCAGTGAACTTCCTTGTAGGAAACCTCCCCCACTGTTCAGAAGAAACTACTGAACTGAGTAGATCCATTACAGCTCTAATCTTGTATGAAAACAACTTGTCAGGTGAATTCCCTGTTAGAATACGGATTTGTATCCGTATAGGTTTGTAACATGTATACGTTGTGATATATAATTGAAAGCTCCCTACCCGACGAGGTACGTCGGGGTAGCGTAATACTGTTTCGCCTCGCGTCTTTCATGGTATCAGAGCGCAGCTTCTGACCTAAAAACTTCCGCCGCCGCCGCCGGATCCCGCCGCTGCCGGATCCCGCCGTCGCTGCCGTTCTTCGTCCTAGATGGCGACCACCGCATCTACGTCCTCGGCGTCCGTTCCAGTCGCCCCAATCACCACGGCATCGCCGTCGTCTCCTGTCTCCACGGCATCGCTCGCACCAGCTCTTGTAACGAGCGATCAGATTGGCCTTAACATGCCGCTCGTGGCGACCAGTGCGTTCGCAACTGCCTTTGCCCCAGCCAGTGAATCGGCACCGCCATCTGCTTTTGCCCCAGCCAGCGGATCGGCACCGCCATCTGCCTTTGCTCCAGCCAGCGGATCGGCCCCGCCGTCTCTACCTCTGTCGCTGCTTGGGCATACAGCCGGGAATCCGTCCGGGTATCCGTCCGGGTATGCTGCCGGGAATTCATCCGTACTCGCTCATCCGTCCGTGTACTCTGCTGGTAATCCGTCCGTACTCGCTCATATGCATCAGGCTCCGTACCCCAATGAGATGCCTCACGGTTCAGCTATGCTTGGCCCGGTTTATAACCAGGGAGGGCAGTACTATAATCACATGCTGCCCGGTGGTCACATGATCCCTGGCGGAGTCATCAACATCACCTCGTCCATCACCATAAAGCTCACCGGTGACAATTATCTGGTTTGGAGAGCTCAAGTCGGTCCTCTCCTTCGTAGTCAGCTTCTCATGGGATATGTCGATGGTTCGCTTGTTTGTCCTGCGCCTCATATCGTCGTCAACCACGGTGGTGCAATGGTTCAACAGCCTAACCCTGCCTATCATCATTGGGTCCAGCAGGATCAGGCTGTGCTTTCGGCATTTGTTTCTTCCATGATGCCAGATGTTGTTGGCATGGTGATGTTTGCTGCCACGTCTCGAGAAGCCTGGGAAACCTTGAGTGGTGCTTTTGCCTCCACTTCCATTGCACGTTCCTCGGGCATACGTCAGGAGATGTCTGAGCTTAAGAAGGGAAACATGACAGCCACCGTCTACTTTCATAAGATGAAAGCACTGTCCGATACCCTTACCAGCATTGGACAGCCCTCCGCTCGGAAGAGTTCCTCCTATGTCCTAGCTGGTCTTGATGGTGATTTATGACGCACTTCACGGCGTTATTACTGCTCGTACTACGCCGATGCCTGTTCAGGATTTGTTCTCTCAGATTGTGGCAACAAAACAACGGATGCTAGCTCGTCGCACTTCATCACCTGCGGCTCATTACCGTGCTGCTCATGTCGCCTCCCACACTGGAGCTCCAGCTGCTTATGGAGCTTTCCGTGGAAGCCCACGTCCATCATATAGAGCAGATGTCCGTCCGCAGCAGTATACCGCACCGAGCAAGCCTACTGGTACTCCTAATCCGCCTCGGACCAACACTGGACGTGGCACCATCGTGTGCCAACTCTGCGGCATACCGCGCCACACTTCGTCCAAGTGCTACAAACGGTTCAACCGTAACTATCTTGGCATTGGTAATGATGGGAGTAACACTGAACGCCAGGTGGCCATGGCAAACACTGCATCTCATGGTGGACAACAAGTTGTAGATCCAGCATGGTACGCGGACTCGGGGGCTACACATCATATTACTCATGAGTTGGAGAAACTCACTACGAGCGAGCCCTACCACGGCACCGAGCAGGTTCACACAGCAAACGGAGCAGGTATGCGTATTCATAATGTTGGTCATGCCACTATTCCTACTCCATCATCTAGATCCTTAGCTCTAAATCGTGTCCTTCATGTTCCCAATGCTTCACGTAATCTTTTGTCACTTAGCAAACTTTCACGTGACAATAATGTCTTTATTGAACTTCACCCTAATGATCTTTTTGTAAAGGATCGGGACACGAGAGCACCCATGCTTAGAGGACGGTGCAGTGGAGGTCTCTACGAGATTAAAGTACCTGTCATCAAGCAAGCACTCAGCAGTGTCAAGGTGTCACGTGATACGTGGCATAGTCGTCTAGGTCATCCTGCCTTGCAAGTCGTTCAACATGTTCTTCGTAGTCATGAGCTACCTTCTATCATAGAGTCAAATAAACTTAAACCAGTTTGTGATGCTTGTCAACAAGGGAAGAGTCACCAGTTTCCTTTCTCCTTGTCTACTCGTGTAATAAATTCTCCTTTAGAGATCATATATTCAGATGTGTGGGGTCCCGCACAAACTTCTGTCAGTGGACATCGTTTCTATGTGAGTTTTGTTGATGGTTTTAGTCGTTTCACTTGGCTCTATCTTCTTAAACACAAATCTGATGTTTATGATGTTTTTCTCCAATTTCAAAAACATGTTGAACGTCTCCTAGCTAAAAAGATCATCCACGTTCAAACAGACTGGGGTGGAGAATATGAAAAACTTCATCCTTTCTTTCATGGCCTAGGCATCTCACATCGTGTGTCGTGTCCACACACTCACCAACAGAACGGCACCGCTGAACGCAAACACCGTCACATCGTTGAGACGGGTCTCACTTTGCTTGCTCATGCATCTCTACCTTTACATTATTGGAATGATGCTTTCTCCACGGCTTGTTTTCTGATAAATAGGCTTCCTAGTCGTACCATTGATATGAAAACCCCACTTGAGAAACTCCTACATGAGACTCCAGATTATACTTTCTTTAAAGTGTTTGGATGTGCTTGTTGGCCTCATCTTCGTCCCTACAATAATCATAAACTTGATTTTCGGTCTCAAAAGTGTGTCTTCCTAGGGTATAGTTCTCTACACAAAGGATATAAATGCCTTCATGTTCCATCCAATCGAGTTTACATATCTAGGGATGTTATCTTTGATGAGAATGTTTTTCCCTTTGCCAACATGCCTATCACTCATAATTCGGCACCTCTTACGGAGTCATCTTTACTTTCGGACCACTTTATGGATAATGCATATGCACCGTCTTTGCTAGCTAACCATGGTGCAGGTACAGGCCGTGCTGCTCGACTGGAAATTCTGCCTGAAACTGGCCCAGAAACGCAACCTGATAGCGTACATATGGCCTCGGATTCAGTGCCCCTGCATGCTCCTGTTACTAATCATTGGTCACCAGGAGTTTCCGTGCCTTCACTGTCTGCAGCCGCACCTGCCATGGTCTCCTTGCCGTCCGTGCCGACAGCACATGTTGATGCTCCGGGTTCCGTGCAGCCAGTGCATGTGCATGACGCAGCATCGTCTCCTGCTCCCGCGCGAGTGGCCTCGCCTCGCATGCATGCGGGTCGCCCGCATACTGACGCACATGCAGCTGCTCCCTCTGGCGCTGACGCAGCTGCCCATGCTGACGCTGCTTCGCCTGGCGCTCCATCGCCTCGCCTGCCGCTGTTTCCGCCACCGTCAAGTCCTGCACAAATTTCCGTGCCGCAATCATCAGCAGAATTTTCACCTGCTGCGTCCTCAACCGCCGTGCCGACAGCTACTGATCCGGTGGTTTCTGGTCGTCCAGTTACACGTCTGTCTCGTGGCATCAGGAAACCACGTATTCCAAAGGATGGAACTGTTGCCTGGACCAGCATCTTAGCAGCCTACACTGCATCCAAAAGCACAGCTGAGCCCCGTGACTATCATGAAGCCCTACGCATCCCTCACTGGCGTGCTGCTATGGAAGCGGAGTTTTCTGCTCTTCAGACTAATGGTACGTGGACGTTGGTGCCTCCAGCTCCTGGAGTTAATTTAATTGACTCTCGTTGGGTTTTTAAAGTCAAGTTTCATGCTGATGGTTCCATTGAAAGATACAAGGCCCGTCTTGTTGCTAAGGGGTTTAAACAACGCTATGGTCTTGATTATGATGAGACGTTAAGTCCTGTGGTTAAGCCAGTGACTGTTCGTTTATTGCTCTCTATGGCACTCTCACACAGGTGGCATCTTCGACAACTAGATATACAGAATGCCTTTCTTAATGGTTTTCTCGATGAAGAGGTGTACATGAGGCAACCTCCTGGTTTTACTGATTCTGCTAAACCTGACCACTACTGTAAGTTGGTCAAGTTCTTTATGGTCTAAAGCAGGCTCCGCGTGCATGGCATGCTCGACTCAGTTCAGTTCTTGGTTCCTTGGGGTTCTTGCCGTCTGTTGCTGATACCTCTCTCTTTATTCTTCAACGCTCAGATGTCACCATGTATCTATTGGTCTATGTTGATGATATCATTGTTGTCAGTTCGACAGCGGCTGCTATTCCCAAGTTGATCACTGAGCTCCGGTCCGAATTCTCAGTCAAGGATCTTGGGGTCCTTCACTATTTTCTGGGTATTGAGGTATTCTCACCGGCGTCTGGACATCTTATTCTTCGACAACGTAAGTACGCTCTTGAGCTTCTTGCTAAGGCTGGTATGTTGAAGTGTGCTCCCACTACCACACCAATGTCTTCCACAGAGCGTCTTTGCAGTTCAGATGGTGATCCTCTCTCCTCTGAGGAGGCAACTCAGTATCGCAGTATTGTTGGTGGTCTCCAGTATCTCACATTGACGCGCCCTGACTTGTCCTTTGTTGTCAACAAGGTTTGTCAATATCTACATGATCCTCGTACTCCTCATTGGTCCGCAGTTAAACGCATTCTGAGATATGTGCGGTACACAATTGACTGTGGTCTACAGTTTCGGTCTTCCTCTTCACTATTGCTCTCAGCGTTTTCTGATGCCGACTGGGCTGGCAATATGGATGACCGGCGATCCACGGGGGGTTATGCTATATTTTATGGAGGTAACCTGATCGCCTGGAGTGCCAGGAAACAGTCTACAGTTTCTAGGTCCAGCACCGAGTCTGAGTACAAAGCTCTTGCAAATGCCACATCAGAATTGGTCTGGGTACAGTCATTGTTGCAAGAACTTGGGGTTGGTCAAAAGCAACCTCCAGTGTTATGGTGTGACAACATTGGAGCAACATATCTATCATCCAACCCGGTATTTCACGCAAGAACAAAGCATATTGAAGTGGATTTTCACTTTGTTCGCGAGCGTGTTACTCAGAAACAGCTACAGATACGTTTTATCTCGTCTAAAGATCAGGTTGCAGATATCTTCACTAAACCTCTCCCTTTACCGTCGTATGAACATTGTAAACACAATCTCAACCTTCTACCAGTTGAGATTGAGGGAGGGTGTTAGAATACGGATTTGTATCCGTATAGGTTTGTAACATGTATACGTTGTGATATATAATTGAAAGCTCCCTACCCGACGAGGTACGTCGGGGTAGCGTAATACTGTTTCGCCTCGCGTCTTTCATTCCCTTCATTCTTGGAGAGCTGCTCACAGTTGGTTCTACTTGACCTTGCCCAGAACAACTTTGTTGGAGAGTTGCCAATATGGTTAGCAGACAAACTGCCAGATTTGTCTTATCTCCGGTTGGGTCATAATAAGTTCTCTGGCTCTATTCCAGTTCAACTCACGCATCTTGAACACCTACAGTATGTGAACCTTGCAGATAACATGATAACGGGATCCATACCTCGTACATTGGCCAACTTAAAAGCAATGACACAGGAGAAACAAGCATTTGGAAATCCCTTACAGTGGGGTTATGAAAGGCCAGCAAACCCTGACACGAATGATTCCCCAAAATATGATGACATCTTAGTGGTAGCAACGAAAGGACAATACCTTGATTACACCAGAAATATGATTTATGTGGTTGGCCTTGACCTGTCCTGCAACAATTTGGTCGGAGAGATTCCAGATGAGTTAACTTCTCTTGTTGGACTGACGAACCTGAACTTCTCTCATAATCAGCTGTCTGGCAGGATACCGGAGAAGGTCGGTTTGCTGCGATCATTGGAGTCGCTCGACCTATCATACAACGAACTCTCTGGGGAAATTCCTCCCAGTGTCTCGGACATCACAACGTTAAGCATGCTAAACCTGTCGTACAACAATCTTTCGGGAAGAATACCCTCAGGGAACCAGCTGCAGTCACTCATCGATCCGGAGTCATCATATATCGGTAACAGCTATCTGTGTGGGCCTCCTCTTTCCAGGAGTTGTTGGGAGCCTGATGCAACTGGAGGCGATGTCGAGGAGCCTGAACAAGAGACCAAGTACTTGTATCTCGGGCTGGCTGCAGGATTTGTCTTTGGTCTTTGGTTGGTCTTCATCGTCTTCCTATTTCGTTCATGTGCTGGGTCTGGAAGAAGTGGAGCAGTGCCATCGGGCTGTACACAGTTGCCTGAAGGATTCGGGCTGCAGCCAGCAGCGGACCTAGAAACTTCTACAGGCTGGGTAAAATTGCGATAGAAAATCAGGTAATACAAGGCGTCGCTCCACCTGCAAGCCTGCGCGGCGGCACGGGCTGAACGGATGGTAGATCCATCCCTGGCTGCAGCTTCGTGGTGGGTGAAAGCAAGACCGGTGAAGCTCGTACTGTTTATGCAGCTGAACTTTGCATTGCTGCTGGTGTAACTAGCAGTCTTGATACTACTGCGTGATGTTGTGATTTGGGCAGTTTTTAAAATATATTTTGCATATGACCGAGTGATATGAGTATGGTGGTGATTGCTATGCTCTACATATGAATGCAATTCTTAACTAGACCATGTATTTCTAATTGACGCCATGAATATTGTTGGTTGAATCTTTCAATCGTATTGAGATCTTGCTTTGGGCGTCTAGGCTGTTACAGAGCATGCTTCCCTGAACGCCATGGACCATTTATTGATTGATTTCCATGAATTAAACAATTTTACAGAACATGTGTTTTGTGACTGTATGTCCAGATAGCCATGGAGATCTAGTGTACAATTGTTTTTACCTGACCAACAACTGATCTCTAGTAACCATGGAGATTTAGTGTCTAAGGTTTGTTTTCTAGACCTTTAATTCTTCTTGTCTGAACCAGAAACTCGCAGACATGATACAGTATGATATACTCCTCATCCATTGTGTGTCAGTTTGCTGTCAACCCTGAAGACGTCCGCTAAGATCACCGCCATGTCACGTAATGGCACCTGAAATATGTCTTGCAAATCGCTGACCTGTTCCCCTATCATACTTGTAGAGTTGGGATGCAGGCCTGGCACACCGTCTCTTTGCTAGAACATGCTACCTCCGACTGGAAGATGTTCCGGTTGCTGCCAAACATGCCTGCTGAAGGTCACTCCCATGAGGCCCTGCTTGGAATATCGTTCAGATATTCCGTCCCGAAAGTTTAGTGACCCGTTTTCTTGTGTCCGGCAAAACGTCCGTATTTGGAGCGGGGCCAGAGCAGGTCCGTGAAAATTTCCTGACCGAAACATGGATTTAGCGAATAGTTAAGCGTGCAAAAAAAAAAAAAAAAATGAACCAAGCGGTGACTCCAGAAATAGTAACCGCCGGAAATTTCTACGCGTGTTTGACTAAAATATGCTGAACCAAGCTGGGCCTGAAGGATAAATAAGGTTAATTAGTTATCAGGAGTCATACCCCTTCCATATATATAGGTACAGAAACCATGGAGAAATGTGTGTTGATGACCTTGAGTAAAAGATATTCTCAAAGGAAAATCTGTGAAACCATTCTGAAAAATATAACAAACACACTTGCAATGATCACTATAACCTTGCATGACTCTGTGACCATCCAGACATATGTACATCTTCATCTCACTACATGGACACTTGGACAGTGCAGTCTACTAGTATGTCCACCGTTGGCCAAAAAGATGCAGCAAATAACCAAATACTCCATCCGTTCCAAAATATTTGACTTCCATTTGTCCAAATATTAATGTACCTATAGACCAAAACATGTCTAGATACATCTATAATAAGACAAACACAAACGAAAGTCATCTAATATGGAACGGAGGGAGTAATACCTAACTTGTTAGCACTGTGTTCTTGGACAGATGAGCTGTTCTAGTGTCTTGCATGGTTGCGTTTGTTCAGTAGCTTTCCAGCTTCAGCCTCTTAAAAATCTGAATCCTGATGATACCACACCAAGTCTTGCAGTATATGTGCAAGGGCATCCATAAGTAAAAGCACTCTCCCTGCAAAATTTGGTTCTCTCATCACAAGCATTGTGACCATTTACCAATCAGATATTGGTCCTGGAGTATGTACATACACTGCTGCAAACATGTAAATTGAGATTTTTTTTGTTACACTTAGTAGGCCTAGAGCTGATCTCTCATGTGGTCACTCGTCCAATTTATTTAGAAACAAGCTTAATTAAGCACATTATTTTCTCAGGCATTGGCTAGTATATGTCCCACTAGCTCTAGACATGCCCTCATCATCTGCTTATCTATAGTACCTCCATTGGGAGAAAAATTCAGAGGCTGGATCAAAGCTGGGAGAGCAAACTGCAGAGTTTCAACATGGGAAGAAATGGTCACTATCTTCAGATGTATTTTCAAGAAAATTAAGCAAATGGACCACATGGTTACTTGTACTGCAAAAAATTGCAGGTTCATTACATGGAATCCATTCACCCACTTATACACAACAACATGGCTATATTATCAAGCTTACTGACAAAACCTAAAAGGCAAGATTACTATGAGAAAACAAGCACCACTATGCCAAAACAACTACTTCCTCCGTTCCAAAATGTAAGCCTTTTTAGCGAGTTAAAACAGTTTGCTAAAAAGGCTTATATTTTGGAACGGAGGAAGTACTAGATAGTGAATACTAATAGAAATGGTCGGTGATCATGAGACCTAGTTGGTCATCTTTGCTCTTGCCCTGAACGTCTTCAGCCATATGTTGTCAATGCGTGGCATCATAGTTCTGCGAGTATAGATTTCCATCAAATACAGCTTTTGATATGACTAAACCATTCAATCATTTGTTTGGTGCATGACTGTACTAAATTAACGGCAATTAATATGGAATATTACTTAAAGAGTTGTTCCTGAATCACAACAAATGAGATACAGATAATACCTTTTGGATTGTAAAAACTAATGTATGGAACTAAAGCACGAATTTTCTCTCTCTTCCATATCTTCTTCCACTGCAGCGTCTTGAGGTTAATCTCGCAGATGCCATGGTCTGTGGCCACAAAAATGATGTCACGTCCCGCCACTGATCCAATCAATGTAAGTCTATTCTCTGGATTTAGAATGGGAAGAAGTTCCTTGAGATTGATTACTTTACATTTAACCCAGGACGCAACTCTGTCGGATCCCATCTGTCTTCACCACACATAGAGGGTTAACCTGTCCACATATGCAAACCCCAAACATCCATCCTCCATTTCCACGAGCACAGTGGCACCGGCAGTATCAACTACCTCTAGAGGAGCATCAATCAGCGATAAGCAATTAGCGCTCAAGTCGTATTTGAGAATTCCTGCACGATCATCATCAGCGTACATAAGCATGAAGTAAAGCGCGTCTTGGACGAGGACAGGGCATGTTGGCTCGATGTATGGATCATCCTCAATATGAAATCCAGAACACGCCTCGCGCCACTCGCCGAGCTGAAAATCAGAAGACGGTTTGTTGCGTTCACCCGTCTCCGGCGAGGACAGCCACACGCTTGCAACATCACCACCATGAAGATTCTTGTCGAGGCCGACAAAGACCACATGGAAAGTGCCATCATGGCACACGCGGTGGTCGCAGCCGGTCACGGCACAGAGCATCATGGCCCCATAGCTCTCTAAGGACATTGGCGCCCCCAGGTCCCACCAGCAGCCCGTCATGGGGTCCGAAACGGCGAGCTTGGCGATGGCGTTTGGAAACGCAAAGTTATCCCCAAGGAGAACGCCGGCCATGGCGGCTGTCCAACGCATTGCATCCATAGTACCTCCAGGGTTCGACGTTGGGAACACGCGCTTCGAATTTTGTGGTGGAGAGGAAGAGTGGCTCCGTTTCTTTCTCTAGTGAGTCCGAGTATGAGGGCCGGCAATAAAAGAAGCCGAGCATGGGGGGAGCTCCGTGAAACTCCCGGTAGTGACCCTGAAAGACAGCGCCGGTGAGGAGGCCGAGCCACAACTTGTTGGCCAGCGAGGCACGCACGAGGTATGCGGGCTCATCGGGCGGGAAGCGGAGGAAGACCTCCTCGAGAAGCTCATCCGGCAGCGATGGCATGGTTGGTAGGGTTTTGTGTGGGCAAATTTTGAGGAGCTGAGAGGTGAGGAACGAAGGAAATGGGATTGTGCGGCCGTGCCCGTGCCGTCGGGAGTTGCCGGCAGGTTGGTTACGTCCAGGAGGTCGCATTCCTCGGTCATAGTCTGTGCAAGTCACACACGCTTTCTGTTGCAATCATGAATTTGGATAGTGGCACATTTTTTCTCTATCTGATAGGGCATTCTTTGACTCGTTTGCCAGCTTGTGGCCACTTCTTGTCTTTGATAATGCTAGCACCTAGCAGAGCCAGTGGTCGGTATGGCTCTGTGCACTCTGAGTACTAATTGAGTTGGGCTCGCTCAATATGGACATACCATCAGCTTTCGTCAACCAATCAACCAAATCCAAGATGCGCCCGCGAATATGTGAAAGCCAAGATGAGCATAGCCCAATGAAACAGCGCTCCATTTTTTTAGTTGTCCATCTTCTCTTTCAAGCAATGACATAACTTTATGCTTCTGCTTGTTTCAGTGTCTTACACGCTGCACGAGGTCAAGGCTTGTTCGCCAGAGAAACTCATCTAGCTACGAGAGGATGCGATCATACGAGTTACTGATCATCTTGCCCTATTCATGTACTACACCTATTTGTGCGTGCGGATTATGTGCCACTGTCAGCAGCTTAATGATGACAAACAAGATGCAGCTTGCATGCTCACTCACTTCCCACTACTGAAGATCTACAGCGAGCAGCTAGAGTAGGCAAGAAAGATACATACGGTTCACCAAATCCAAGTATGTTACTGACTGTCTGAATGTGCACTGAAATATGTTCACTATCAGTTGCTTGTTTGTTTCAGTACGAGGTCACAAACTGATCACAGCTGGACTAGGCGGAGATTGACTGCCAACATGGAAGGATGTTGGATCCTCAAAACGAAAAAAGAGAGCATGGACGCATACAAGAAAATCGATATCAGAAACCTTAAAGTATGTCTAGTTTCCAAATCTGACGGTCATAATTCCAAGACGACAAGACTTAAAAAAATAAGGGTAACATTTTACAAAAATCACTCACAACTCTGTTCCGTGGCATTTCTCGAGCATAGCATAGCTCAAACTAAGCATGTAGAGCAAGCAATATCTTGGAAGATAAAAGGCTAATTCCTAGGTTAACTATTAATACCGATGGACTGGTGGTTATATTTATCACGGACCTAGAAAATTATACTAGCATACAAATAGGATCTTCACACCATCCAAAAAACATGAAGTACCAAACGGTTTCAACAACAGCTCGGATCAAAGAAGTGACAGCAACCTCCTCCTCCCCCCCCCCCCCCCCCACCACACCCGCGCCGCCTCGCACACTTGTCAAAGTCTTACTTTATGGAACAGAGTGAGTAGCAAAAGAGCCATGGCCTTATCCTCAAGATACGGTCCCTCGCAGTCCTCATCTGTGCATCTAAAGTATTCAATTTTCTGAGAAGAGAGCCCTCATCATCCTCGATAGGACCCAAGAAGCATTTTCATCGGAGCTTGGTGGAATTACCGCAATGCAGTGACAAGGACAAAGGAAGATTCTTTTGTGCACATAGGCCGATTGTCTACCCTGCTGTCTCGGTTTAGTATATCAACTTGACGCGAATGTGCGCTTTGGTCACCAAGTTGCGAAACATGAATTTCATATCACGAAGTTGCTAAACGCGAGCGTTTTGGTCACTTCGTGACGTGGCAGACTATTTTTTTTGCGAATCGCCCCCTGAACTATTATTTATTCCAATTTCTAGGTCATTTTTCAATTGTTTTTTTACCTTTTAGGGCTGGATTTGCAAAAAAATAAAAAATTCAGGGGGTGATTCGCAAAAATTAGACTACCACATCACGGAGTGACCAAAGTGATCGCATGTGGCAAGTTCGTGACCTGGATTTCACATTTCGCAACTTGATAACCAAAGCGCACATTCACGTCAAGTTGGTGTACTAAATTGGGGTTTTACTCTATAAATATTTAGCATAGGCGTTTTCATTAGTTCGGATTTTGGTCTATAAGGTTAGTGCAACAATTCTATATGGTATCAGAACCAAGAGCTCTCAAGTTTAAGACCTTGCTCACATAGTTAAAAAAAAGATTCTGCGACCTGCACCGATCCCGCGCTAAGGACTAAAATAGCCTTTACGTGAGGGGAAGTGTTAGAATATAAATATATAGCATAACCCTTTTCACCAGTTCGGACTTTTTGTCTACATGTTTGTGCAACAATTCTATAGTCTCTAGTGTATCCAGTTTCTGATTCCTCGTGTGACAAGGAGGGATTTTGGTATGAGTATAGACAAATTTTGAAAGGCAGGATACACCATCAATGTATAATGTATTTAAGCTACCAAACAAGTGAATCTAGAAAGAGATGGTGTTAAGAAGTGCGTGTAATAGGGCTTTAGTAGAAACATATCCAAACCACAAATATCTTTGTGCTATCATGTAACCAACACAAGAACTCGTGGTGCAAATTAAAAATATCGTGTCCCCATACTCTTGAACTATGATTTTTGAAATCAGGCATGTTTAAGAAAAAAAATTTAAAGCTTTTCCAAGAAGAGTGATAATCCAATGCTCTCAAGTAAATTATGGCGTCTACAAACAAAGCACCGGAAGAAAAATTTCACACGTGAGCACGAGCTCACCTTGCTGTGCAACAAAGAGGGGAGGCCATGCCATGACATGACATAGGGATGGGCCTCCACTTTATTCCGATACGCACCACCGTTAAAGAGCTCGTTGATCTCCTATGTTTCCAGGAATATGGATAGATAAGTACACGTCAAAATATTTCGCGTCCTTACTGTAGAAAATAAGCAGGTACACAAAGTCATCATTTATTTTCTGTCATCGTTTATAACACAGCTTCTTCCCTAGGTCTCGTTGCACGCTGGGTGGCTACTGTGACGGGCTTACGACAAATATCCTTCTACAGATCTATCTATATGGACGACTCAATTAGAGCTCTATCAGCCTTCATTATCTTCTCCGGGTGATGGGACGATGATGAGACGAGCAGTGGCGGATTACAGACGCGGAAGGATTCGTTGGAGAATTTGGATGCAGCATCAGTAAATGTGGGAAACAGACTTATGTCTAGATGTGTCCTTATTGTTAGGCAGCCGATTATGCTGAGGCATATCGGCATATCCTTTCCATTAATAGTGCTGGTATACTATTGTTATTAACCGGCCTTTATGGTTAGGATCAGGATTGATTTTCTCCCATGTATATCTTGTATTAAGCCCTATATATATGAGATAACAGGACACCACAATTGTGGTCAATCCGTAACCCCAAACCAACTCTATCATGTATCAGTCAGGCGATTTTCTTCCGCTCTCGCCTACTGCAGCTGCCCTAGGGCTGCACGCCGACCCGCCTCTTCCTCCTCCCCAGCCGCCGACGCCACCTCCATGGCCGCCGCCGGTGATCACCACCCACACGCCTCCCTCTGGGCTCTGGCCACGGGGATCCAAAACGTCAAGAGCCTGATCCCCGTCACCCTCGACCTCAAAGCCTCCAACTACACCAAGTGGCGGCACTTCCTCTCCATCGCCGTCACCCAATACGCCCTCCCCGACCACCTCGACACGCCGATCCCGCCGTCTGACGCAGAGTGGCTGCGGATGGACTCCACTGTCATGCGCTGGTTCTACGGCTCCATCGCCCCCGACGTCGCCGACATGGTGATGGCCCCGGGCGCCACCGCCTTCTCTGTCCTCGCCGGCATCACCGCCCTCTTCCGCGACAACTAACAGGCACGCGCGGGCTATCTGGGCCAGAAGTTACGCAACAACTCGCAAGGGGACAAGAGCATCACCGCCTACTGCCCTGAGCAGAAAACGGTCGCCGATGCCCTCGCCGACGTCGGCGCCCCCATCGCTGACGACGCTCTCGTGTGGAACACCATCAAGGGCCTCAACGATGTCTTCAAGGACATCGGCAACCTCGCCCCTCTCCTCCGGCCTTTTCCCACTTTTATGGAGTTTCGCAATATGCTTCTTCTCCAGGAACTCAAGCCATCGCAGATCCCCTCGTCCTCGCCCACGGCCTTCTACTCCACGCCTCGCGGCGGCCCTGCCCCGCCACCGCCGTCACCACACGCCGGCCATCCTGGCTTCGGCGCCCCCTACACCGGCTCGGGCGCTGGTCGCGGTGCTCCCCAACAGGGACGTGGGAAGAAGAAGAAGACGTGGAACGGCGCACCCTCCTTTCCCAGCCCGCAGCACCCGTGGACGGGTGCTATCCACATGTACCCAATGATGGGTCCTGGAGGTCCTGTCTACCCTCCACCGGGTCCTGGATACGCTGCTGGTCTCCTCGAACCGCGCACTGCAGCGCCCCCGTACCGCCCTGCTCAGGGGTATATGGCAGGCCCCGCCGCGCCGCCTGCACCACCGCCGCCGGCTTCGTACTCCTACCCCGGCTACCCCACCTACGGCTCCGCCTCGGCCCCAACCTGGGATCCCGCGGCTCTCGCAAGCTACTTCAATTCCATGAGCCTCCAGACTCCTCCGGAGTGGCATATGGACACCGGCGCCTCAGCTCACATGTCTTCGGACGCTGGTAACGTCACCTCCCTCTCTTCCCCTCCTCCATATAATCACGACATTGTCGGTGATGGCTCCTCTATTACTGTCACCCACTCTGGCAATGCTCGTATTCCAACTCCCTTTTCTCGTTCTCTCAGTCTTCGTGATGTCCTTGTCACTCCACGTATTGTTAAAAATCTCATCTTAGTTCGCCAATTTACTATTTGATACGTGCATTTTATATCATCATTTATACCCTCCATATAGGCATTATTGGGATGTTTTATCAATGTGATGTCATTGTTTTGCATGTTTTAGATGATTTTATGGGACTTTCCTACAAAGTCCCTATTTTTGGTATTTAATTTTGGGGTGTCAGAAAACACCTGTTTTCATGTTTTTGATGTTTCAGGAGCTACAGGTATCCAAATTGCGAAAGGAAAGAAACCCTGTCAGTTTTGGAGAAAGGCCGTGGGCACAAGACACAAAGGAGGAGGGCCAGGAGGCCCAAAAGGGGTAGCCCACGCGGCCAGATTCCCTGGCCGCGTGTGGGGCCCCAAATGGGCCCACAGCACCTCCTCCCCGAGTCTTTTTGCTGACGACCCCGTCTTTCCTGAAAACGAACACCCTAATTTTCCCGAGACGAGACGGCCGCCAGGGCGGCGAAACTCTCGAAACTCTCAGTGGGGGAGACAGATGCTGCTGCTCCGGCTCCGGAGAAGGGGGAAATCATCCCCATCTTCATCCCCATCTCCTCCTTGGCGTGGGAGGAGGCATGTCCATCACCATCCTCACCAGCACCTGCATCTCCACCATCACCATCACCGTGATCCACTCCGTTCCCCTCATAGTTTGATCATTGCTACACCCTAGATACGTGTTATTGTACTCCGTTGCATGTTTGGGATTGAGTACTTGTCATTATTTGGTGGTGGATCCATTGTTTCAGATTGTGTTGTACCACATATGTCACCATACATGATCATGTTTGCACGTTGTGAGTAGCTCCCGCATGATCCTGAGGGCATAGGATGAATTGGCAATGATTTGTTACATAAGATGAGTTGTTATTTGGTCTAGTATTTATCTTTTATGTGATTCTATGATGGTGTTGTACGAACGTCGACTGTACAACACTTCACATACATGGGCTCATAGGAGAACACCGTAGTGTAGTGACGTGATGATGTCTTTAGGTGACATGAACTTGAGACAGGGTCGTTGAATTGCATTATGAGGGTACTTGTATCGGGGACCTTAGAGCATAAGGCTATAGTGGGACATCATGTCTTAATAATTCTCGTGCTATTATTTAATTGGCCACGTGATCCATCATAAGGGGTGATAGTTTATTTATTTAGCTATTCCTATTTGTGGCTCCGTCCGAAGAAGATTAAAACTAGACAAGATATACAAACATGTTATGCAATGAATCACTATGCCAGCTAAATCCGTGCAGCCCTCGGAATATTTTCCACATATAAGACACAAACACACACTTGAGCTTGTCCTCTTGCGCATTAGAGGATTGGGCTTTGTCTCTCATTGAGACCTACTACTTGCTGCAATTTACTTTCCGCATTTTACTTTACTTGCACTACACAATTAAAACACAAAACACCTGTTGCTTTTATTATTCCTTTGCTATTCTACTTACCAGTTCCTTCTGCTCCTCGTGGGTTTGACAACCTTTCTAATTCGAAAAGTACTACAATTGATCTCCTGCACTTGGGAGCCATCAAGACACTTTTCTGGCGCCGTTGCCGGGGAGCGTAGCGCTATTGGTAAGAAGTTTGGTAAGGAAACTTGAAAGCTGAATTTTATTTGCTGTTGCATCCTGTTATTATTATGGCTTTTATGAGAGATGCTTCGCTGAAACTTGCTTTATATGAGAGTGCTTATGCTATTAAACCTAAAGTTGTTGAAAAAGCACCTCATGATAATGGTTATATATTCCCCTTAAATTTGTTAAAACTGTTAGGAATGAGTATTTTGCAGGGATGGAACAAAGGCTGCAAGTGATCACATACGGGCTATTGAGGATATATGTGGGCTAATTAGGCTCAAGGCTGTTTCTGAGGAGGAGGTAAAATGCAAGTTATTGTACCAGTCCTTAACTGGCGATGCTCGAAAATGGTATATGTCCCTGGATGAAGAAATTACACATAATTGGGATACTTTTATGAAGGTTTTCTTTCTTAAATATTTTACTCCTAAAGAGGCTTATGAGAACCGTTACTTTATATTTAATTTTTGGCCACACCTTGGAGAGAGTATTACTCAAGCTTGGGGAGGCTTAAGGACCTCCTTCGTAAGAATCCTTGTCATGATCTCACAAATAAACTTATATTGATAAACTTTTATGTGAGACTACCTGATAGGCTAAAGCAAGATTTGGATGGTTCATCTGGTGGAAGCTTTACAAATAATACTGCAGAAGAAGCTTGGAATTTATTGGAAATTATTTCGAAGAACTCTGAATATTGGGACCTAGACAAAGGTAATGAAGCTTATGCTATTTTGTCTAACTTTCGAGCTTATGTCGCCACACAGTTCTGTCTCTCTTTACAAGCCATTCAGTGTGATAACGGTCGTGAATTCGACAACCGCGCTCTCCAGGATCTCGCTGCCACGCACGGGTTTCACCTGCGCTTCTCGTGTCCTTACAATTCCCCACAGAACGGTAAAGCTGAGCGTATCATCCGCACTGTCAATGATATTGTTCGTACTCTGTTATTTCAAGCAAGCATGCCTCAAAATTTTTGGGTAGAGTCTCTCCATACAGCCACGTTTCTTCTAAACAGACTTCCCAAAAAATCCATTGCGGCCCCATGTCCCTTTTCTTCTTTGTTCTCTAAACAGCCAGATTACACCTCTCTCCGCACCTTTGGTTGCTTATGTTACCCCAACATAGCATCCACCATGCCTCACAAACTCTCGCATCGTTCGGTCGCGCATGTGTGTTTCTCGGTTATCCCTCTAACCATCGTGGGTACCGCTGCATGGACATCGAGTCTCGTCGCATCATTATATCTCGACATGTGATTTTTGACGAAACCCGGTTCCCCTCTGCAGCAGATTTTTCTCTTTCTAACATGCAGCAGTCGACATCCTCGCCACCGTTCGATGACGATCAGCAGGACGCCCCCGACTCGGTCCCTGTGCCATCCATGCACCATGGGCTGCATCGACACGAGGGGTCCCCACGACCTGCTGGGCCGCCTCCCAGCTTCGCCCCGCGAGCTCCTTCGGCCTCCTCTGAACCAGCTACGCCCGGGCCGCCCTGCGCTGGGCCACCTTCGGGGTCTGCCACGCCTGGGGTGTCCTCCGATGGCCCATCTTCACGTTCAGCCACACCCGGGACGGTCTCGGCCTCACCTTGCGCGTCCTCCGTCCCCTCGGCTGCGCCAACCCCGTCTCCCTCGTCGGCTGCCTCGACCCCGCGTTCCTCGTCACCCGGGCCACCACCTGCTCCAGTGCTGTCTCACCCCATGGTGACACGCCGGCAAGCGGGCAAGCACATCGGCCCCCGGGAGCGTCTCAACCTCAACGTCGGCACCGCTACTTCTCCTTCGCCGGTTCCCAAGTCCGTTCGCGGTGCTCTCAAAGACCCGAACTGGCTTGCTGCTACGACCGACGAGTACGGCGCCCTCCTCGGCAGCCACACATGGGATCTGGTTCGACCTCCCTCCAACGCCAACGTCGTCTCCGGCAAATGGGTCTTTTGTCACAAGTTCAAACCCGACGGTACCCTCGACCGCTATAAAGCCCGCTGGGTGTTGCGTGGTTTCTCTCAGGAGCACGGCGTGGACTTCGACGACACCTTCAGCCCTGTTGTCAAACCGGCAACCATTAGGACTCAACTGGAAGATTCGGCAACTTGACGTCAAGAACGCCTTTCTTCACGGGAAACTCTCCGAGGTGGTGTTCTGTCACCAGCCTACCGGCTTCGTCGATGCCACGCGCCCTGATCACGTGTGTCGCCTCAACCGTGCTCTTTACGGTTTGAAGCAAGCACCCCGCGCTTGGTACCATCGCTTCGCGACTTTCGTCACCGCTTTCGGCTTCACCTGTTCCAAGTCGGACACGTCGCTATTCATCCTTCACGGCACTCCCGGTACAGCCTACCTCTTGCTGTATGTCGACGACATCATCCTCACGGCCTCTACTCCGACACTGCTTGAGCGCATGATCACTGCTCTCAGCGCCGAGTTTGCTATGACCGACTTGGGTGAACTCCATCACTTCCTCGGCCTCGCCGTTCGACGTGACTCCCAGGGGATGTTCCTGTCCTAGACACAGTACGCTCTCGATATTCTAGAGCGTGCTGGCATGAGCTCTTGCCACCCGGCCTTGACACCCGTGGACACCTCACCTAAACTCGCCGCTGCTGCTGGCTCTCCGGTCGCCGATCCCTCAGAATATCGGAGCATCGCTGGTGCCCTCCTGTACTTGACGTTTACTCGCCCTGACATCGCCTATGCTGTACAGCAAATCTGCTTGCACATGCACGACCCCCGAGAGCAGCACTTGTCCCTGGTCAAGCGGGTTCTTCGGTACGTCAAGGGCACTTTGCGTCACGGTCTTCAGCTCAGTCCCTCGCCTACCGATCGTCTCGTCGCCTACACCGATGCTGACTGGGCCGGGGTTGCCCGGACACTCGTCGCTCTACGTCCGGCTACTGTGTTTTTCTCGGCGACAACCTCGTTTCTTGGTCTTCGAAGCGCCAGCACACCGTCTCACGCTCCAGTGCCGAAGCCGAGTACCGAGCCGTCGCTAACGCCGTCGCCGAAGCAAGTTGGCTTCGCCAACTCCTCCACGAGCTCCATCGCCCGCTGCCCAGTGCCACTGTTGTCTTCTGTGACAACGTGAGCGCCGTCTACATGTCCACGAACCCCGTTCAGCACCAACAACCAAACACATCGAGATCGATCTTCACTTCGTTCGAGACCGCGTTGCGCTGGGGCACATTCGAGTTCTTCATGTGCCATCGTTTCGACAGTTCGCGGACATCTTCACCAAAGGCCTACCATCGTCGTTGTTCTTGGACTTCCGATCCAGTCTCAGCGTCCGAGAATCTCCCGTTGCGACTGCGGGGGGATGTTAGGCAGCCGATTATGCTGAGGCATATCGGCATATCCTCTCCATTAATAGTGCTGGTACTATTGTTATTAACCGGCCTTTATGGTTAGGATCAGGATTGATTTCCTCCCATGTATATCTTGTATTAAGCCCTATATATATGAGATAACAGGACACCACAATTGTGGTCAATCCGTAACCCCAAACCAACTCTATCACTTATAATCCAAATGTTAGCCTAAAAAGAACTCAATCTCTTACATCAATCTCTCATATACAGTATATAGTTAACAGGTACTATTGTGCGTCTTTGATTATGTAACATGTACTGAGAGGTGAGGGTCAAAACTGGTCCCTGCAGCATCAGTAAATCGAGATGTAAGCAGCAGATGTTTTGTAAGTTAGCAGGGAAAGTAGAAACCGGAGCACGATGACGTCTCAACCACGGACACGTAGCACACCACCACATCACTAGCTAGCCACCATGGACGATGCACGTACTAGTACTTCCTTCGTATGGCGTCCATCGGTCCATGCTGAAACCGACGGGAGAGACTTTTTCAACATGTCGCGACCCATTCCACGCTGAGAATTTGGTCTTCAGATAAAGGTCTCCGAAGAAGAAAATGCGTCTCCAACTCCCAATCCCGTATGTACGTTCGTGCTGCAAATCAAAGTTAGCCTTGGCTTCTTCTTTCAACTAGTACT
>JAPCYS010002282.1:0-26652 GCA_028641055.1 Alopecurus myosuroides | reverse complement strand
TCTCACTAGTAGTAAAAGCCTTGTAGTAGTGTGAGAAAATAGCCCTTAGTGGCGTTTATTGGACACGCCACTTAATATGCCTCACTGGCAACGTATACTGGCGGACGTGTCCAATCACACGCCAATGTAATGTTATACTAGTGGGGCGTGGCCCAGCACACCACAAGTGTTAATTATATGTGGAGTGTGCTACGCGGTTTGTGTGTGATACAAGCCCGTAAATAGAATTAAAAATAGCATTAACGAATTTTTCTGATTTAATAAAAATGCATCATCTTGAACTAGAATTAGCTAAATAGTCATATAATCCAACCACATATATAGATATGTTTTGTTTCATAAGCCCTTACATTGATTAAAAAGCTAAATACACTTATCGTTTAGCAAAACTTAGTAACTATAGCTAGATAGAGCTAACTAGGCGGGTGGCCATCGCCGAAGCTACTCGTTGCGGGTGAGGCCAACGTAGTTAGCCCCGTGGTGCTTCGTACTGAAGTGGCGGCCGGCAACGTGTTAGACCAGGAAGACTCTGCTGGTCATGCCTCCGGCTCGGGCTGTGTAAGGTGCATCCCGTGCTCCACCGCAAAACCACGATGGGCCCTTCCGAGCAGCCACTTTCCTGGTCACTATCGGTACTCTCCAGCGAGTCTGCCATCACGACACTCGGGGCGGTTAGCCACGGTACGGCCAACTCGGATCTTGTCTGACCCGACAGTCCGCAAGGAATATCTCGAGTGTGCCCCCCTCCCATAAAAACCACCTTTCTTCACGGTTCTTAGCACCCCAAGGACGACCTGAGCTAACGCCCTGCTTGATCCGCTTCTCCCGCTGTGCCTTAAAGATTCCCGGCAACGACGGGTTTTATGGCGCGTAATCCGCATCGGATTTGATAGCATCGATTTGATGGCGTCGGGTAGACGATTCCACAAGTCAACAATGCGGTCGTCCATCTCCTCGATGCCGATGTCGGGGAGCGGGCGGACGACCCTCATGTCCTCTCTTATGTCCGAGTCGACGGGAAGCCGACAACCAGGTGGGACCATGAGCCAGTGATGACGAGCTCTTAGGTGACGTCCACTCCTATGGAACGTGGACACATCCGTCCGGGTGGCGCTGATCCGCTGCCCATTGAGGGAGGAGGGTAGTGATTGCTAGGTGGAGAGGCCATCGAGGGAAGAGAGTAGTGGTTGCTAGGTGAAGTGGCTAGGGAAAATGGAGCGTGTAGTATAGGAATGTGTAGTGGGAGCGGAAGGGATAGAGATAATCTCCTCTCCAATGAGAGTTACCGTATTTGAGAATAGTGGCATTAATTAACGCCGGCGTGTGGCAGGGCCCAGCTTTTGTAGCTCAAGGGTACTCCCAAGTGAAGGTATTGAAGCCCCACGCGGTTTTAAAGCCTAGCCGCTTGACCAGGATGGTACGAGGCTGGCAGGTGGGCCACTGCACTGCCGCTCCGTCCTCTGATCAGGCAAGCTGGAAGCTTTATGAAGATGCCTCGTTTTTTGGGTGGCGTGCGGTGGATGCACACGCCACCACACGTAAGATACCGGTGACACGCATGATTGCATGCCACCGATACAGAGCGACCAGTGGCACGCAAAAAATACGCCACGCCACCCATATGTTTTTTGGCCCGAGGGGCACCGGGTCACATGTAAGAGTGGCGAGCAAAATCTGTCCACGCGCCTCAGGTGCACGATTAGCAGTTGCAGCCGATAAATTACATGTCGCGGTCGTGCGTTTTAATCAAACCCGCCAGTGATACTCGGTCTCCTATAGAAGTATTCTTCCTACTAGTGTGAGTTTCTCGTCTTCTCAATGTCATGGCCTTGTGGCGCGGAGCTGCTGGCCCAAAGTTTTCGCACACAACAATGGCATCGCCATCGAGGGGAGCTCCCGTTTGACATTTAATGCGTCAACTAGTGGCGAACGCCTTAAGCGTACCACTTGGTAGGCTTGCACCATTAAGATATCTTTTCTTGAGCCATACTCGAAAAACCGGGGTGACTCACCTATCTCCCCCGTTGGCAAAGTCTTTTTTAGATTTTTTTCTTTCTTAGCCATATTTTTTCCTTTTCTATTTGTTTTTTTTTCATACCCTGAATCTGGTTTTTTAATTACGTTCTTATGTCCTATTTCGGTTTTTTCTCTTTCTATTATTTTTTGTTACACACTATATTTGGAAGTTAAAATAAAATATTCATGAATTCAAACAAATACTTAGTTCAAAACAATTGTTCACAAGTTTGAAAAAGGTTCATCACGGATATAAAAATGCTCGCATGGTCAAAATACTAACTTTAGGAGTAATAAAATATTCACATGGTTATTGTTCGCAAGTAAAAAAATGTTCACGAGATTAAAAAATGACCTATCATACAATAAAATAATATTTGTATGATTTTTTGGAAAAAATAAATAAAGTTAAAATAAGAGAAAAAAGAAAAAAGAAAAAGGAAATATAAAAAAGATTAGAAAATACATAAAATAGTAATAAACAAGATAAAATCCAATTGGAAGTTTCCCAATACAGGTGCTACAAGCCCTACATAGCGAGGCGTAACCATGAACCAACTATGCCTGGGAGTATGTCAAAAAGAAAAAAAAAACTATGCCTAGGAAGGGTATGGGCCTTAGAAAAATACTTTTGCAGCTTATTACGAGCCGCAACGCCAGCACGTCGTGTCCTCGTGTTTTTGGACCAGGCCCATTTATTCCGAGAGGATATTTTTCCTTCATTTATGTTCGAGTTGATGTGGCTCCTGTTTCCTGCCATCGCTATATATCGCTTAATGCGAGTGCTGACAAGGACTCCCCCACGTGGGAGTTTGAAGTGGGTCGGCCCATTAGCAGTCTAAATACGAAGAAAATAAATAGTACCTAAAATACGGGGAAGCAGGATTCGATCCCACAACGTGACCATCAGGGAAACAACCATGCAACCACTAGGCTACAACGCCTTTTATGTACATCATTCGTTTTTAACCGTTTTATTGTCACATTTTCCATTTTTTCTTTTCTATTTTCTTTTTTATTTCTGTTTTATTTCTTTTCTTTTCTATTTTTCTTTTTTATGTTTTATTATTTGTTTTTATTTTTATTTTGCTTTTATTAAAAAATATTCGTTTCTGAAATATGTTCTAATTTTAAAAATACGGTTAGATTTGAAATATGTTCACACTTAAAGTTTGTTCTATATTGAAATTTGTTCAAGATAGAAAATAGTTCAGATTTTAAAAAAAGTTCATATTTGAAATTTGTTCACACTTAAAATCTGTTTAAAAAATGAGAATTTTTCAAAATAAAAAAGTGATTAAATTAAAATTTGTTCACATTTGAAATATTTTCACCATTCTAAAAAAATCTTAATTTCAAAATTTGTTCATTTTTTATTTTTTTATCATTTTCAAAACATATTATTAAAAAAATTGTTCAATCTAAAAAAATCAATTATAAAACTTGTATATTTTCAAAATTCGTTCATTTAATTTTTTTCCATTTTCAAAAACTGTTCTAATTATGTTTGAAGTCATTTAATATTTTCATATTTTTGAATTAAATCATGTAGTAAATAATTATTCATATATCTTTTACCCAAAAATAAAGTGAAAAAAGCATACCTGTACTGGCCCTCAAACCCGACCCTGTAGCAGACTTGCTGTTTTGGCTCATGCGGGCAAGTGCTTGCTCCGCCTCCTCAGCGAGCGGGGCATAACGAGAGAGAGACTCACCATGAAAATGAAAAAATGTCCTCCGATGCAGCATTTTTTCCATATTTAAGTAAGTTTCTTTTTTACTTGTATTTTTTTTATTTTTTCTTCACTATTTTATATTATTTTTGTTTCTTTTTTTCTTATTTATCTTACTTTCTCTTTTTTTAGTTTGTTTTTGTTTTACTTTTCATTCCTTTTTTATGGATAAGAATATTTTTTTTAGATATGTTAACATATAAATAATGTTTTTCAGTCTCGGAAAATATGTTTATCTGTTACGGAATAATTTTCCACGGTTTAAACAACTGATTCAGGGGTAAAAAAAAGTACGTTCATGGATTCAAAAGAATGTTGACAAGATACAAAAAAAAGAAATGTCCAGAAGAAAAAAACTGCTCACCGTTCAATGAAAAAGTTCACAGGTGCAGCAAGAAGTACGTTGACGGATTAAAATGTTCTTAGTAGTTCAAAAATCCCAGTGAACCTAAAAAAAACCTTCTACAAAGAGCCGGAGGTATGTGTTTCGTTTTGATCTACTTAAGAAAAAAATTGCGAGGCAAATCCCTTATTTAGTGTAGTGTCGGGCCAAGATCGATGTGTGATTACGCCAAAGCCACAAAATATGGACGAAGCGAGTGAAAACATGCATATTGTACTTTCTATCTTGGTGCCACATCCAAATGAGCTATCTGGCACGTCCTGGGAGAATAAGACAATACTTATCTTGGGTTTCTCCCCAAGAGCCGTATCTAGATTTCCCACGACTGTATGTATGTGTGCATCAGACGCTTCATTTGCGTTTGCAGTGTCCAGATTTTGGTTGATTTGGATGAGAGAGATGCGATGTAATAGAACACCACTACTACTAGAGTAAGTGTAGTAAGAGCATCTCTAGCAGATCCTGCAAAAACGCGAAAACTGCATACTTTCGTCGACTTTGCGGGCTGGATCCAGTTTGCTGCGCAGAGAAGATCCCGCATTCGTAGTCCGGCGCGTAAACGTTTTCCACGAATACGCAAATATGTGCGAGGGGTAGGCATAAAAGCCGATTGGGCACCTATTTGCGGGGCCAAACCTTCATCTCCGCCGCCGCCGTTCCCCTCCCTTTTCCACCTCCAGTCGCCCGATTCGCTCGCCATGGACGACCTTCCTCCGCATCTGCAGCAGGAGCGGCGCAGGTGCATCGCCGCCGACGCCGCGCGGAGGCGGTCGTCGCGTAAATGGACGGGAGGGGGCTCCCGGTGCCGGTGTCACTGCTGCGGCGGGAGACCGAGGAGTTCGACCTCCGCCACGGTCTCGTGCCGGCCCTCGCGCCTCCAGCGGCACCCGCGCCTCACGATTCGCCACCGCCGGAGTTAGAGGAGGGGAGCTCCTCCGGCACCTGGACCCTCTCCATCACGGCGTCGGCGCCGTACACTCCAGCCCGCGAGGTCGTCGTCGACGAGGACGGCTTCGAGATCTACGATCCGACCGCCTTCGAGGGCTCGGTGACCCGCGAGGACTTCGTCCCCCGACAAGGTCCTCGCCACGGTTGCGCGCTCCGCGGAGGAGGTCGAACACGACGCCAAGCGTCGCCGCTGTGAGGTCGACATCGATTAGCTCATGCTCGAGCAGGCCTCGAGCAGGACCGCCTCCACCTCGAGCAGGAGGCCGCCAAGGCGCGCGAGAAGGGGAAATCCGTCGTCATCTACGTCGACGACGACTCCGACGAGGAGTGAACGCACTCCGGCGACGGCGCGGCCGCACCCCGCGAGCTCCGGTGAGCTAATTTTGGTCTGTTTAGGGCTAGGGCCACGTTTTCGAGCGCATTTTGGCCATCTGTGGTAATGTTTAACCCCGCACCCTCACAATTGTTGGAATTTTGGCCCATGTGAGTGTGCTGAAATATTGGGCCCATATGTGGGTAGCCCAATAGACAAATCCTGAAATTTCAAAATGGCCCATGTGTACAAGTGAGTGGTGGGAGTGGGAAGTTTAGTCCCACATTGGAAGTTTGAGGAGTTGCGCACCACCTTATAAGGTGGAGTGTTGTAGGGATTGTATGTGAGTGAGAACAAGAGAGCCTCTCGCACACTCCTCCTCCTCCTCCGCCGCCGCTCGCTCGTCTCGACTCGACACGACACGTCGCGATCGCGTTTCGTGAATCGAGCCTCGAGCCGAGACAATACTTATGTTTATTTTGCTATTTTGGAAAACCGATTTCGTAGTCGTGACGGATGCGTCACAGCTGAGGCGGTTCGGGTCGCTCCTGTATCGCGTGCTGCAACCGACTCGGACGTGCGGCGTGGGCCTCCCACGTCGCACGCGTTAGGGTTTTTCCGAACCGCATTATAAAAGACGCGCACCGTGGGCGCTGTACACACACCGAAACCAATATAGGTTTGCCACCTCGTTCCTTGCGCCGCCACCGTAGTCTACTTCATCCCGAGCGCCGGCGTCCACCGGCGAACGGGAGAGCAGGTCTCCGAAACCAGTCGCCTTTGTGATCCTGTACGGGAGAGGGCGAATTAGGTTTTTGGGAAGCGTTTCGCGCGACTGCTCGCTTATTCCACGACGGCTCGTCTACCTAACAAGTCAGGCGGTGCTGCGTACCGTCGCCTCAAGCGTCGTCTGCTCCGACCCGTCATCGCCAACGTTGTCATCAACAACGTCGCTACAAACGATCGGTACGGAATCTGTGTCCTGATCTGTCTGTTTAACATGTCTACTGTTTACATGTTTAGAGAGATCGTGTTGCTATTATTCATGTTGTCTGCTGCATCTAGTATGTTCGAGTTTCACATGTTAATAGCTGCTGTCATCATGATTTATATTCTGGAATTAATCGTGGAAATTATGCCTAATTATTCAACAATCCAAAAACCTAATTGTAGGCAATTTCCTGAACTGATTATGGCCCACTTAAGTGATTCGATGAAACCGGAAAAGTTCAATGGTACCACCTTTAAGAGATGGCAACTGTGAAGCCAACTGTGGCTCCAGTCCATGAAAGTGTGGGACATTATTATGAATGGCCTTCCTGAAGGAGCTTCTGACGAGGTTCCGAATAAGTTCAAGGAAGCTAATAATAATTTCAGAGGCTGTATTCTGAGTGTCCTGGAGGGACGTCTGTGCGATGTGTATATGCACATCGAAGACGCTAAGGAGCTCTGGGATGCACTGAATACTAAATTTGGTGCGTCCGATGCTGGCAGTGAGCTGTATATCATGGAGAGCTTTAACGACTACAAGATGGTGAATAACCGTTCTGTAGTCGAACAGGCTCATGAGATACAGTGCATTGCGAAGGAGCTTGATCTGCTCAAGTGTGTGATTCCTGATAAGTTTGTGGCTGGATGCATTATTGCAAAACTGCCTTCTTCATGGAGGAGTTTTGCCACATCTCTCAAACATAAGAGACATGAGATATCAGTTGAAAATCTGATAGCGTCTCTTGATGTTGAGGAGAAAGCTCGGGCAAAGGACACAACTGAGAGAGGTGGTGATTTGCAGTTTAGTGCCAATATGGTGCAGAAAAATCATCACGTCAAGAATAACAGCAAGAACAAAGGGAACTATAAGCCCCAGTTCAATGGTCCTGTGAACACTACTGCCTTTAAGAATAATAAGAAGAAGAAGATGTTGAACAAAGCTGGGCTCGAGTGCTTTACGTGTGGAGCGCTCGGACATTTTTCTGTTGACTGCCCAGACCGTGCAGACAAGAAAGGGAAGAAAGGCTCCAAGAATGTCAACGTGGTGACCTCTAGCAACACTGATGGGTACGGTAATATACCGATGGTACTTTTAGTTTTTCAATCTCCATGTTGGTGGATTGATACGGGTGCTAATGTTCATGTGTGTGCTGATATCTCTATGTTCACTTCTTATCAGGTCGCACGGGATTCTTCCGTCCTAATGGGGAATGGGTCACATGCTTCTGTTCGTGGTGTTGGCACGGTAGATCTGAAATTTACTTCGGGGAAGATCGTGCAGCTGAGGAACGTGCAGCATGTCCCTTCTATGAATAAGTATCTCGTCAGCGGCTCGCTTCTTTGCAGAGATGGGTTTAAAGTAGTGTTTGAGTCCAATAAAGTAGTTGTGTCGAGATTTGGACAATTTATTGGTAAAAGCTATGAGTGCGGAGGCTTGTTCCGCTTTTCTCTTTCCGAATTTTGCAATAAGTCAGTAAACCATATTTGTGGCAACGTTGATTCAGATGCTAGTGTTTGGCACTCTCGTTTATGTCATGTTAATTTTGGTTTACTGTCGCGGCTATCCAGTTTAAGTTTAATTCCGAATTTTACCATTGCCAAAGGTTCTAAGTGCCATAGGTGTGTGCAATCTAAGCAACCTCGGAAGCCTCACACGGCAGCTGAGGAGAGACACTTGGCACCTCTAGAACTCATACATTCTGATCTATGCGAGATGAATGGTGTGTTGACAAAAGGTGGAAAGAGATATTTCATGACACTCATTGATGATGCTACTAGATTCTGCTATGTTTATTTGTTGCAAACTAAAGATGAGGCTTTAGACTACTTTAAAATCTATAAGGCTGAAGGTGAAAATCAATTAGAGAGAAAGATCAAGCGTTTTAGGTCGGATCGTGGTGGAGAGTATTTCTCTAAAGTATTTGATGAATTCTGTGAGGAACACGGTATTATTCACGAGAGTACGCCTCACTATTCGCCACAATCAAACGGAATTGCTGAGAGGAAAAACCACACGCTGACCGACTTGGTGAACGCCATGTTGGACACTGCTGGTTTATCTAAGGCGTCGTGGGGGGAGGCTCTGTTGACTTCGTGTCATGTCCTGAATAAAGTTCCTAACAAGAATAAAGAGAAAACCCCTTATGAGGAGTGGGTTGGGAGAAAACCATCACTTTCTTATTTGCGTACTTGCGGATGCTTGGCAAAAGTCAAAGTTCCAATTCCAAAGAAACGCAAACTCGGACCAAAAACAGTGGATTGTATCTTTCTGGGTTATGCTCAGCGTAGCATTGGTTATAGGTTTCTAGTGGTTAAATCCGAGATAGCTGATATGCATGTTGATACTATTATGGAATCTCGTGATGCAACATTTTTTGAGAATATGTTTCCTATGAAAGATATGCATAGCTTTGCTGAATTTTCTTCTGAATTAATTCCGGAATCTAGTCCATCTAGTGATCATACTGAACAACCACATGATGAGAAAGTCCTTGAGAAGGATGACAATGAAGCTCCTAAGCGGAGTAAGAGACAGAGGATTGAAAAATCCTTTGGTGATGATTTCATTGTGTACCTTGTGGACAATACTCCTACGTCTATTGCAGAGGCATTTGCATCTCCAGATGCAGATGACTGGAAAGAAGCTGTCCATAACGAGATGGACTCCATTCTTTCTAATGGGACGTGGGAGTTATCTGAACGACCTTATGGTTGTAAGCCAGTGGGCTGTAAGTGGGTGTTCAAGAAGAAGCTAAGGCCTGATGGTACTATTGAGAAGTACAAGGCACGGCTTGTAGCCAAGGGCTACACTCAGCGAGAAGGCGAAGATTATTTTGACACCTATTCACCTGTTGCTAGAATGACCACCATTCGTGTACTACTTTCCCTGGCTGCCTCTTATGGTCTTATCGTTCATCAAATGGACGTAAAGACAGCTTTCCTCAACGGAGAGTTGGAAGAGGAAATTTATATGGATCAGCCTGATGGGTTTGTGGTAAAAGGTGAAGAGAGAAAGGTGTGCAAATTGTTAAAATCATTGTATGGACTGAAACAAGCACCTAAGCAATGGCATGAGAAGTTCGACAGAACTTTAACTTCTGCGGGCTTTGTCATTAATGAGGCTGATAGGTGTGTATACTACCGCCATGGTGGGGGCGATAGTGTTATATTATGCTTGTATGTTGACGACATACTGATTTTCGGTACAAGCATAATTCTGATCAATGAGGTCAAGTCTTTTCTATCAAAGTGTTTTGATATGAAAGATCTGGGAGAAGCTGATGTAATTCTGAACATCAAGCTTATTAAGGATGAGAGTGGGATTACGTTGACGCAATCACACTATGTAGAGAAGATCTTGAGCCGTTTCGGTTTTATTGATAGCAAGCCTTCTCCAACACCTTATGATCCTAGTGTGACGCTTCGAAAGAACAAGAGGATTACGAAAGATCAATTGAGATACTCTCAAATAATCGGTTCACTCATGTATCTTGCGAGCGCGACGAGGCCCGATATCTCTTTTGCTGTGAGCAAATTGAGCAGGTTCATGTCAAACCCGGGTAATGATCATTGGCATGCACTTGAAAGGGTCATGCGCTATCTGAATGGTACTATGAGCTATGGGATTCATTATTCAGGGCACCCTGCTGTGCTTGAGGATATAGTGACTAACTGGATCTCAGATGTAGATGAACTCTACGCCACAAGTGGATATGCATTTCTTCTTGGAGGTGGCGCAGTGTCATGGAGGTCTTGTAAACAGACCATATTGACGAGGTCAACCATGGAAGCAGAACTTACTGCTTTAGATACAGCTACTGTTGAGGCAGAATGGCTGCGTGAGCTCTTGATGGAATTGCCGGTGGTTGAGAAACCATTACCGGCTATCCTCATGAACTGTGACAATCAAACGGTGATTGCCAAGGTGACCAGTTCTAAGGATAATGCGAAGTCATCAAGACACGTCAAAAGACGTTTGAAGTCTGTCAGGAAATTGAGAAACTCCGGAGTAATTACTGTTACGTATATTCAAACAGACAAAAACCTGGCAGATCCCTTTACGAAGGGACTATCACGTAATGTGATAGATAGTGCATCGAGGGAGATGGGTATGAGACCCATGAGTGTTATATCATAGTGGTAACCCAACCTATGTGATCGGAGATCCCGTGAATTAGGACCTGGGAAGAACAAGCTAGTGGTTTGACTGAGGAGAGTATTTGATAAACCCTCTATAAGTGATGATGCATAACTCTCAAAGAGCTGTAAGGCAGCTTGGCAACATGCCTTAATGTGTTTATGTTGGCTATTCATAGCAAAGATGCTGTCCTACAGAGCATTCTTGAAAGAACACACCTATGTGAGTCCGACTGTAACCGTCGCAGTCTATGAGATTTGGGTGATCTCTAGTAAACTCATGAATAGACCACGGAGTATGACGCATATGCTCCACCCGCGGGGTAGGCTACTGGCAGCCAAGTACTAGTTATGACTTTGAGTAAAGTCTATTGGCACAAAACTTGCAATTCAAGACATAGTCCATTGTTCAAGTTGCTGATAGATGTAGCTTAACCTTCTAGGCGGAAGTTTAACTTAACAGTCTCTGCTGAAACACTGGTATATAAACAAGTAGCGAGGATTGGCAAATCTTCAAATGGGCATTTGAGATCTGGTGGGGGATTGTTGGAATTTTGGCCCATGTGAGTGTGCTGAAATATTGGGCCCATATGTGGGTAGCCCAATAGACAAATCCTGAAATCTCAAAAATGGCCCATGTGTACAAGTGAGTGGTGGGAGTGGGAAGTTTAGTCCCACATTGGAAGTTTGAGGAGTTGCACACCACCTTATAAGGTGGAGTGTTGTAGGGATTATATGTGAGTGAGAACAAGAGAGTCTCTCGCACACTCCTCCTCCTCCTCCTCCGGCGCTCGCTCGTCTCGACTCGACACGACACGACACGTCGCGATCGCGTTTCGTGAATCGAGCCTCGAGCCGAGACAATACTTATGTTTATTTTGCTGTTTTGGAAAACCGATTTCGTAGTCGTGACGGACGCGTCACAGCTGAGGCGGTTCGGGTCGCTCCTGTATCGCATGCTGCAACCGACTCGGACGTGGGGCGTAGGCCTCCCACGTCGCACGCGTTAGGGTTTTTCCGAACCGCATTATAAAAGACGCGCACCGTGGGCGCTGTACACACCGAAACCAATCTAGGTTTGCCACCTCGTTCCTTGCGCCGCCACCATAGTCTACTTCATCCCGAGCGCCGGCGTCCACCGGTGAACGGGAGAGCAGGTCTCCGGAACCAGTCGCCTTTGTGATCCTGTACGGGAGAGGGCGAATTAGGTTTTTGGGAAGCGCTTCGCGTGACTGCTCGCTGCTTCCACGACGGCTCGTCTACCTAACAAGTCAGGCGGTGCTGCGTACCGTCGCCTCAAGCGTCGTCTGCTCCGACCCGTCATCGCCAACGTTGTCATCAACAACGTCGCTACAAACGATCGGTACGGAATCTGTGTCCTGATCTGTCTGTTTAACATGTCTACTGTTTACATGTTTAGAGAGATCGTGTTGCTATTATTCATGTTGTCTGCTGCATCTAGTATGTTCGAGTTTTACATGTTAATAGTTGTTGTCATCATGATTTATATTCTGGAATTAATCGTGGAAATTATGCCTAATTATTCAACAACAATGTAAATCTTAACAACGAACGGATGAACTAGTGTGGATGATGGAAATAATCTCCCGCGTAGTTTGAACGGTTGAATTAGCAGTTCTGTTTGCCTTTTCTGTTCTGCGCAAAAGGTTTATAAAACTCCAACCCAGTTTGCACTGGGTTTGCAGTTTCAGAAATTACAGGGTCTGCTAGAGATGCTCTAATATGTACCGATTTGGTTGATTTGGAGTATATATCTTGAAGTAATCCTTTAGTCCTTTGCATGAGAATCCGATAGTTACATACGTAGATGCAGGCCTGATTTCCTGCTGCAGGGACGTGATTACAAATACGCACATCTAGTGCTGGATTAATTGGTTTTGGCCACCGTACCGGTTCTGTTGCCTTATTCATCCACGTACGTGTAGTGCTGGCGAGTGCGAGCTCGTACGTTAATCACGAGTTCACCTTGGAGCAGCTGAGCCTGATCTGCCCCTGCGTCCCGGTGAGCGGCGAGATGTTGCCCATCTTGACCATGGCCGCCGCGAAGGCGCTGGTGAAGGCCGCCGCGCTGGACGCGAAGTTCCTGACCGTGTTGTCGGTGCTGCCGTTGTTGAACAGCACTTGGTCCGAGTGCAGGAGCCCCTTCTGGGACAGGAGGTTGGTGTAGTAGGCGTTGTCGAACTTGGTGGGGGACGTCGTGTCCAGCGGCGCCAGGTTGCTGTTGCCGCCGGACTGGGGGCAGTTGGCCTGGAGCGACGTCGCGAAGGCCGCGTTGATGTTTGTGTCGCCGCCGTAGATCCGCGACCGGAAGCTCGGGCACCGCGCCTGCCCGATGGTGTGCGCGCCGGAGAGCGCCACCATGTCGGCCGTGTTGAGGTTCTTCTTGAGGAACGCGGCCTGGAGCTGCGCCAGGCTGGAGCCGGGGCCTGGGAGGTCGGAGGTCGCCGCCGCGCTTGCGCTCGTGGAGTCCCGTCTCCCGAGAGGAACAGTCCATGACGGCCCTCCGAGCTGCACATAAAAACAAGCACGTACTAGCGTGTGAGATAGACCGTAGACATGATGGCCGTAAGGTGGTGCACGCATGATGTTTGTTACTAACGGCGACGACGGAGTCACGGGCGGCGACGGTGAGGATGTCGGCGCAGGAGACGGTCTGCTTGCAGATGGCCTCCACCTGGGTCTTGATGCTGTCGATGACGCCGAAGCCCCTCAGCGAGCCCGCGTTCGGAGCCGCGTTCTGCTCGTTGCCCGACAGCAGAACGGACGCGTCACAGCCCTGCATACAAAACTGGTCAGTCAATCCGGGCTGTTTTTAATCAAGCAAGTTTGTTATCGAAACAAGTATCAAGTATGCCGTTTATGGTGAAACATGCATGCTGACGTACGTTGACAAAGCAGTCGTGGAAGTGCAGCCTGAGCAGCGACGCGCCCATACGGGGGTCGCTGCTCACGGCGGCTGCCACGCCGCTCTTGATGGTGGCCAGAGCCTTGGGGCACGACGTGTCGTAGAACGTCGCAGACAGCTGCGCCGACGCCGTTGTGGCTGCCAGAGCCACCAGCACAAGCAAGGATATGCAAGAGGAGGATGCCATGGCTAGCTACAAGATGGAAGTTCAGCTGCGTGCCCGTGCCTGCTTTGCTGCCTGAACTTCTAATCTTTGCTATGTGGCTTGTGGAAGAGAACGCACAATTGCATGCATATTTATAGGCCAAGATTCAGCTCACGTGCACCTCCCGCATCGCTCACTGTCTCCCTCCCACTAGGGATAATGCATCCAATTTTATGTCTGAATAGTCCACCGTCGGGGATGAAGCATCCAAAATCCATGGCCAATTAGTCGCTGACATCCGAGGATCGACGCCGACGTACCCGGCATCCACGTACGATCCGTTCCTTCCAGTGCCGTCGTGAGGCCAGCTAGAGGTTCGATCGGGGATGCGAGTGCTGACAAATTCGCCGTTTTTTTGGAAGAGTCACGCGTGCATCCAAGGAGCGCAAACCTCCAGCTTAAATCGCTAACGGCCAACGCAAACCCTGAATTTTCTTGCAAGAGGCCCAACCGGACGATATACATATATCTCCTCGTTTGGCATTACCATGTATCCACGCGTGCTCGTTGAAAAATCTGCCAATGAATGGCGGCACATCTGCGGACGAAACAACACATTTTTATTTATCACTAGCTTAATGCCCGTGCGTGGCTACGGTCCCTATTCTTTTGACAACACATGTGTTAATATAATGCATTTAAGTATTCACATTATAAAACTCATAAAATATGCAAGAAATGTTAAGATTCCATCTCATGCTAAGTGTATTTTAATAAAATTAAAAGTATAATTTGGCAATGTTTGAATTAAAAAAGTGTCCAAATAATTATCTTTGTTGACTAATATCTACTCACAAGTGTTCTTTAGATATTCTCATACAATTTCAGGGATGTTGCCTTTTTCTTCATTCTCATGGTACTTGAAATGCATTAGAAGTTCTACAACTCATAATGATCAATTACGATCAAAATTAAAAAGTGCAAGGTAGAATACCGATGATGGGGGCATAAGTATTCTAATGGTTCCGCGCTAATTGTGTCAAACATGTAATTTTAGAATACTTGTGTATATCAAGCAAAATTATTAAGTCTTGATCAAAACATAATTTTATTTCATAGCGTGTTTTTACCACAAAAAATAAATAAGTAAGAAAATAAATAAGATCAAGGACGTGTTTGGTTGAGTGAGAGGTAACGCAAACGGCAACGGAATCAGGTTACGCCGGGATTAGTGGTGTAATCAACATTTTTCCATTTTGTTTGGTTCAACCGTGTAAAGGTATCCAATTACAGAGAGAGGAGAGGACAGCGTAACTAACCAACAGATCTGAACGGAGATGTGCCGTTCGGCAACGGAGATGTGGCGTTCCGCCAGAAAGACCAGATGCACCGTAGGAGAAGACCAGCGTGGGGTGCTGAAGAAAGCTCACTAGGAACCGGATCGGCGGCGGCTGCCAGCTCCTCGCTTTTTACTGCTGCAGGTGAGGGAGATGTCGTCGACGGGAAGACGCCGGCGGCGGCTGCTAGCTCCTCGCATGGCGCCGCCTAACTTGCTATTCGCCTTTTACTGCTACAGGCGAGGAAGATGTTGTCGACAGGAACCGTCGACGCCGCCGGCGGCTGCTAGCTCCTTGCGTGGCGTCGCCTGGACTGCTCTTCGCTTTCTATTGCTGCAAGCGAGGAAGATGTCGGCGGCGGGAAGACGCCGGCCCGCAGCGCGCCGTCGCCGGCGGTTGAGGATGTGAGGACGGTTGGGGATTGATGAGATCGCGCGAGCGAGATGCATCTCTTCGGCTATCTTCCGTATCGTTATTCGTTTCCGCTAGGGGGAGGCTGGTATCAGGTTTACGCTGCAGCGGGACTTGATTACGAGGGATCTGATTACGTGCAAACCGAAACAAACTGAATTAACGGGATTGGATTACACCGTAATGTGGTACCGGACCAAAATGGGCGAACCAAACACGTCCCAAATGTTTATTTATAAAATGGATTCATATGTTTATTTAGTAAGAGCAAACGAAATACTCCCTCCGTTCAATAATAGATGACTTCCATATATCTATATATGGATGTATCTACACACTAAAATATGTCTAGATACATCTATATATAGATATGTGGAAGTCATCTATTGTTGAACGGAGGGAGCACACCGTACGTCAAGCTATCCATTATTGGAGTACACCCGAACAAGCATCAAACACGCACGATTCATCGGTTTATGTGCAGGCTGCAGTTGCGTGGAACTCCCATGGATGGATGCTACCAGACGGCGGCGGTAACAGCCTGGAGCTATGCACGCATTGCATACGTAGCCAGTTTGGCCACTAGTCGTAGGGAGTCAGCGTATGTCCAAGGCAAATCAGCCTCGCTTTGACCGCTGCACAGTCGGTTTGCGACCCAGTCGTCGTCAGCGAAATCAAGAAAATTCAGCAGATGTGACGCTGAGAATTGTTTTTTTAAGGGGAGTTGCCATGCTGAGATGATAGCCCGGTTTGATTTCCCTTGTACTCCTATCGGGATCCCCTATGGTTCTCTCCTTGTGAGCCGTAAGAGCAACTCCAGTCGCGTGGTTGTGCTTGCATGCAACTCTCGTCCGACGCCCCCACGGGAGCCCCTACGCGGGCGGCGGCGGGGGGGGGGGGGGGGGTAGGCCGAGTTTGCCAAACAAGAATAAGGGGACGTCCGGACGGAAAGAGTTGGGAGTCGTACGGACGGGAAGGAGGCTTAAGAGCGCGTTTGGGGAGCACGACTCGAGATGCTCTAAGCCGGGATCATCCGCACGGAAGCAAGCAGCGGTCACCTCCTCGCTCAGGCTTACGTGCTACTGGGCCTAGCCCAACATAGGTCTCTAATAGCCCAACTCTCTTAATCACATGTGTTTTTTTAACCTTTTATAGCTAACATTTTTACAAAATTTTATAATAATATTTTTCGAAAATGATGAACAATTTTGAAAACGAACAATTATTTAAATGGATGAATTTTGAAAATAAACAAGTTTTTAAATTGAATGTTTTAAAATTGAACAATGTTTTATAATAATATTTTTTGAAAACGATGAACAATTTTGAAAATGAACATTTTTTTTAACTTAAGAATTTTTAAAATGGTGAACAAATTTTTAAAGAGACTAGTTTTTAAAAATGATTTTTTCAAAGGTGATCAAGTTTTGAAAATAAAAAAATTGAATAATGGTGAACATTTTTCGAAAATGATTTTTTTTAAATTATCCAAATTTAAAAAATGTTTATTCAGCCTTAGAAAAAAAAGAAACTAAGAAAAAATAAAAAATAAACATGAAAAACGGAGGGGAACGTACCTGAGATAGATGGGCCAACCTATAAGGGGGACTCGTGCGAACGAGTCCTCCTAGGACTCGCAGTGAGCGACACATAGTGGTTGCGCTCCTTTTTTTGAGAGTTCCAGTTCCACCATTACACTTGTATGCTTACATGAATGCCCACACCTTCAGGTGGTTCTAAAATCCAAACTAAACGACCAATATTATTGTAAACAGAAATCTAGCCAGATTATGAGCTTCCCTATTCGCCGATCTTCTTTCGAATTTGACGGAGAACTCTCGGAAATCACTTCTTCTTACCATCATCTCATGCATGACATGGGCATAGGACCCTTTTGTTCCTTCGTGAAAACTTTTCACCACCAATTGTTCCTCCCAAAGATGTCCTCAGCAAGCGACATTGCTTCTCGGCACGCCAATGCCTCTAATGTCTCCGGATCACTGCGGCCATGGAAGATCACCGCCGATGCTCCCTGATAGTGTCCATCGCTGCTCCTCGCCACATCCGGCACAACACCCTTATTCAAGTTCTTTGCCACTGCCGCAATGAGCGACACATAGTGGTTGCGCTCCTATTTATGTCCAACTGCTCTCAGTTCTTGTGGCCGTTCTGGGCCTAAGTCGTGGCCTTACGCAGCCCGCAGCTCGGCCTGTTTCCAACGTCTCAGTGGATCGATCCCTATATAATGCTCGTTGGGTCCGTTGGGGACTAGAGCTGGTTCCGTCAATAGGCATGCCCAGGAGCCCTTATTTGCGACCTTTAGCAGGAGTGAACGCAACCACTTTCTCTTCCAGAGCAGTCCTCCTACACATACGGATGATTTCTACGGACACAGGCTTATGGAATGAATTCACCTACTGCTGTGATTAGCTGAATCCCTCCCACCCCCTTGATTTCCGACTGCAAGCCCTGTGAATTTCCTCCACGTATGCCCGTAAGTTGATTTCCGTAGTAATCTGTCTGTAACCGTAATATCGCTCCTTCCGGAGTGTCATATCTCCGTCTCAATTCTTCTCCCCTTCTAGTCTTTCATTTTTTTCCCTATGCTTCCTTGTTCTCTGCTTCTGTTTTTCTTTTTTTCTTTGTTATTTTCGGTTTTCTTTTACCCAATTTTATTTTTTTAAGTCTCAACCTTTTGAAATCTGATCCATTTCTCAAATTTTGTTCATTTTTTAAAAAATATTATTCATTTACATGTTTGTTCACTTCCAAATATTGTTCGTTTACAAAATTTGTTCACTATTTTATTTTTCTAATTTTCAAATAATGTTCACCATTATAAAAAAAAATCATTTTAAAAATTGTTCGCCATTGTAAAAAATGGTTCTTTTTAAAATTTATCTTATTCATAAAAATTTCATGTTCAAAAATTGTTCACCATTTTAAAATCGAGATTCATTTTTCAAATATCGTTCACCATTGACAAAAAATTTCCATTTTAAAATAGTTCACCACTTTAAAAAAATTATTCATTTTCTAAAATTATTCTTATTCAAAATAAGTTCACTTTCAAACATTGTTCACCACTTTAAATTCTAAACATTTTTAAAATTCGTTTTTCTCAAATCTAATTTTTTCATGTTTGAAAAAATAAAATATATATTTTCTAAAACATTTTAGGAATAGATAAAAATGGAAAAGAAAAAATTTAAGGAAAACAGAAGAAAAAAATAACACGTGTGCTGGCTCGCTGGACACTATTGGGCAGGCCCATATGGGTGGAATCTTTGAGGTGCCAGCGACGCTGGCGAGACAACACTCTGACTCGCTTAATGCGATGTATAGGGGATCCCGGAACGAATCTTATTTCCGCGTATCTCTGTTGGTTGGTGGGCTTGGCCCATGAGAAGGGTGTAGTTTCTTTGTCTGCCTTGTAAATTTCTTTCTTCAGGATCGTTTCAGTTAAGCTTGTGTTTGTTGTTCTTAAAAAAATCTCATGTTCGTATCCTTCAAGAAGAAAATAATTTAGCTCATGTTTCTGTTATGCCTTTTTTTTTTGCAATTCTAAGGTCCGGAGAAGGAGCAACCTGTGTTATCGTGATGGCAACGACATCTCCTTATGTTCTTTATTTTCACTATTTTTTCAACCTAGTTTAAAATTGTTAGCACTATTTAGCCTAGTGCCACTAGCGTTGTAAATTTCAGAAGTTGAGATACCCAGGAACGAAAATGTGCAAAATGTATTTCTTGGTGTAGTGTAATCATGATTTCCCTATAATAACAGAAAACTCACAGACAAAAAGTTCTCCAAAAAAAAAACCAAACGTGTTCATCATTTTGCTGTCTTTTTATATCTGTCCTGACTTGAACAAGTCATGTAAGACACGATATCTTCAATTGTTCAAATTCAATTCATGTATGTTGGATGGCTAATATAAGTTTCTCCTTCAAAACTGTTTCATAAAAAACCCAGTAAGTAATGTTTTGCATGCATATGAATTAGATGATGTTTGATGGATGCCGGGATACAACAAATTGAAAAATATTTAAGTTAACAAAAACTATATTTGCATGATTAAGAAAATCGGATAACTTTTTTAATAAAAATGGATACTTAAACATACACTATGTTTGAACGAATCTGAAAATAAGGTTACAAAATATATATACGGTGAGCAGAAACTATATTTGTGCTATTTGAAACCAGGTTACAATATTTGAACAGAAAAGGTAGGTGAACAAAAATTATATTTGGACGGTTTCAATCAGCGGGAACCCAGAAAATGGAAGTATGAATATAAACTATATTTACGACTCCAGCTAGATTCAAGAAATTGAAAAATATTTAAGATCAGCAGAAACAATATTTGAACGACTTAGAAAACCAGGTTAAAAAATTGAACCAAAAGAGGATAGGTGAATATAAAATGTGTTTGAACAACTCTAAAAATAAGGTTGCAAAATATATAAGGGCATCTCCAGTCGCCCCCCCCCCCCCCCCCGCAGAGTACCCCCATGCGGCCTTTTTAGCGGCGGAAACGGCGAATGGCGCCGTTTCCGCACCAGTCGGCCCCCCCAGAAGGCCAAATAGCGCCGTTTCGGCACTATTTCGCACCGCGGCACCCAGGCCAAACCGAACCCGCTGGGTTCGTCTTGGGGGGGGGGGGGGGCTTAACTGCGCTGCTGCCCGCGCGGGCCAGCTCTGTCAGTGACGCGGCGCAAAAACGTGGGAATAGAAAACCCCCGTGATCATCTTCTCGGCTCCCGCGCCGGTCAAAGGCTGCCGGCGTTTATGGCGTGGCGGCCGCCCAGTGCATGCGCCCGTTCAAAGGCTGCCGGCGTAATGGCGTGGCGGGCGGCAGCGGGGGGACGCGCGCGCAGTAAATGCCCGACAAGCTACAAAAGCCCCCCGCCGCTCGCCGCCCGCCCCATTCTTCCACCTCGCTGCTCCCTCGCCTTCTTCCTCGGCGCTCTCCTCTCTCCCCCGTGCTCTCTCCTCCCTCCACGCAGATGGCCAACTACGACGACGCCGCAGCCGCCAACGGATGGCGCCGCCGCCACCTTCGCCGGAACGAGGCGTGGGCGCTGTACCGCGACGCCGAGCTCGCCTCCGAGGGCAACAACGGCCCCGTCGAGGGCCGCGCCAACAGCTACGGGCGCAAGCGCTGGTGGGGAGGCCAGCACCGCACTCTCGAGTGGGTGCTGGATTACATCCACGCCGGCAACGACCCCCGGCTGGAGTTGCCACCCCGCGCGCAGTCGTGGGCACCGCGGCGGATGGGCGGCGGCTCGTCGTCAGCTATGTCGTCCTCCTCCGGCGCGCATTCTCTCTCTCTCTCACCCCTCCCCTTCTAAACTCCGGCGCGCCAGTCCCAAGGCGCAGCGGCGGCGCCCTGCGCATCGGCGGGCCACGCCAGCGTCAGGAGGGCGGCTTCGAGCGCACCGTCCGCCCGAAGACGGAGGCGAACGAGGACGAGGACGACGAGGAGTGGCCCGACCTCAAGTTTGCCGAGGAGCTGTCGCGCAACACGCTCCAGCCCGTCGCCGAGGACTGGAGCCTGCGCGACAGCACCGCCGAGGAGCTGGAGCTCCAGCGCAGCCTGCTCGCTGAGGCCGAGCAGCGCAAGGCGGCGCGCGAGCAAGAGGCTGCTGCCAACGCGGCCCGCCGCCGCATTCCTCCACCACCGCAGACGAGGGAGATCCCGTATGTCGTGCTCGACCCCGACTCCGACGAAGAAGCCGAGGTCCTGCGAGCCCTCGCGGTGAGCAGGTGGGGCGACTCCGGCGCGGGGCCGAGCAACACTGGCTGCGGCGACCCCGGCCAGGGGACGAGCAGGCGCGACGGTGACGGCCCGGACGACGATGACGACGACGGCGACGACGTCGACTACAGACAGGCCATCGCTGCGCGCCTAGGACTGAAGTAGTTTAGGTTGCTTAAGTTTAAATTTGCGTTTGTTAGTTTAAATTTGCGTCAAAAATGTATGAACTGTGCGTGAATCAATAAAATGCGCCGAGTTTCAAATCTCGAGTTTTTTTGGGCCGAAAGTTGGGCTCGGGGGGCGACTGGGAGGCCTGCCCCCAGGTTCCAGATTAGCGCCGTTTGGCGCCGCGACGGCCCCAAAACGGCGGCGTTTTGGGCCCTGGGGGGGCGCAACGGCTGGAGATGCCCTAAGGTGAACAGAAGCTAAATTTGAATGGTTCGAAAACAGGTTGTAAAATTTGAACATAAATAATTGGTGAACATAAATTATAGTTGTACGGTTTTAATCTAGGGGACAAAATTTGTATCATGAAAGAAGTGCATGCTGGTTTTGTTGACGTTGTAAGGACCACAATCCCTCTTTTATGTTAAAGTTTTTCTAATAAACATGATTACCGGTTCAAAACCATGACCTTCAAAAATCTAAAACTTTTTTTAAAAGGTCGATTTTTTTTATAAATGTGAACATTTTATTTTTCTCTTTAATATTAATGTTTGTTGTTCATTTGCATGTACCCCAGTAAGAACATTTACCTTATTTGAACGGGTTTTAGAAAATAAGAACATTTGTTTTGTTTGGACTTTTTTTAATAATAACATTTTTATTAGTTAAACGATTTTTCAATAAGAACATTTGTCTCATTCAAATGGTTTTCAAAATAAGAACATTAATGTGTTTGAACAATTTTTTAACCTGAATAGTTATGTTATCTAAACGATTTTTAGAAACCTTGTATATTTTTTGAAATCGTAAACATAATGGCTTTGAACCTTGTATTTTCTTTGAACTCGTGATATTTTATTAAAATATCATGATTACTATATTTTAAACCCGTGAAAATGTTTTTCAGCATCTCGAGAATTTTTCTAACCTCGTTAACATTTTTCGAGTCCCATAATTTTTTTTAGAAACCCATGGATAATCTTTCGAATCAGTGAATATAACTTTTTAAATCCATGTACACTTTTTTGAACTTCTGAACTAATTTCCAAACAATCATGGATATTTATTTCGTATAGTGAACATTATTTTGGCAAACATGAATATTTGTTCCCACTTTTTTATAAAATTTAGAAAACAAAAAAAATAAAGAAAGAAGGAAAAAGGAAAATAGGTGATATAACATAAAAGGACAACCAAATAGTAAACCACCAACAAAGAAAATGGAAACACAAGAAACATAAATCGGGAAGAAACAGAGCCATCATTGGGAAAGAAACAAAAAAAATGAGAAAAAACAACGCACAGAAAGTCGAAGAATATAAATGGAGCTGTGTTGAACCGACTCCGCAAAACATCATATTCTTCCAAAGATAAGTGGACTAGACCCAAAAGCAACGAGGGCCACGGGGAAATAGGATTTTCTAGGCCCAGGTATGTCCTCGAGCATAAGCTTCCAACTGTAGTTCAAATCCAGTTTACTATTTTTCTTTTTGGTTTTCTTATTCGTTTTTATATTTACTTTTGCTTTTTTATTTTCTTTCTTTCTTGTTTTACGTTTCCTTTTAACATTTTTTTTTTCATATTTTCTTTTTAACTATTTTCCTTTTCTTGTTAGTTAATTTATAATTATTTTTGCTATGAAAAATCATATGAATATTATTTTATCATATGATAAGTCGTTATTTTGGATCTAGTGAACTTTGTGAGCCTGCGAATAAAAATATAACTAGGTGAACTTTTTTTCAACTCCCGAACAAAGTATTTTGACAATATGAATTTATTTTTCGAATTGTAGAAATATTGTTTCCGCGGTTGCCAACATGTTTTCATGAATTATATGATATTTTAAAACTTCATGCGTATTTACTTTAACTTCATGAATTATACTTTGTAACAAATAAAAAGTTCATAGAGAGCAATTATGTTTATACTATTTCAAATAATTGGTCACTTTTTCAAAATTGTTCATTCATTACACAGATATAAATATTCATGTGATTTTAAAAAATAAAATAAAAATAAAGAAAGAGGAAAACCTAAAATGGGGAATAAGGACGAAAAAAATGGAAAAATGTGGGTCAACTTACCCAGTAGTACGCTTAATGCGTCAGCTCCTAGTTAACGTTTTAATCGTCAAATAGAAGTTGCCCCTCAATGGAGATTTTGTTGTTGGGTGCGTGAATTTGGGGCCAGCAGCTCCACACCGCACCTCTGTGACGCTGACAAGACGCAAATTAAGCTCAAAAGATGTTTCCCTTCCATAAAAACAAAAACACTCAAAATATTCTTCACAAAACCTAAGCCGAAAAAGATGCAAAAACGAACAAGACTAGAGCAGCATGTGATGTGCGATACCACGGTGGGGATTTCGGAAGAGGGATTGACAATTTTTCTTGAACAACACAGAGATTGACGAATTTAATAGCCTATATTTCCATGAGCTCTTTTATGGTGATCGGGACTGTACTCTCCATTGAGGGGCAGCTCCTGTTTGACAATTAAAACGGTAACTAGATGCCTTTTATTAAATAAACTAAATAGAAATTTGTTGGTACCGGTCTCACATGATTTCGGTACCGGCCCCATATTTTTAGTACCACCGGTACCGTCTGTCTGGTACCGCGTATTTTAACACAGTTAGTTCGGAGTGGATGAACGGTTAGTAAAATTGCCAACCACCGTAAAACTTATATATTTCCATAACTAGATGACCAGTTTGTTGGATTTGCAAGTAGGTGACCAATATGCTCATCATGTGAAGCAACTTTTAGACACGGGCACGTTAAACCCTTCTTAGAAAAGAACATCACTATCCATCGAGAGTGTTTTCATTATCAGTATCCTTTACCGTTGACTACATCAGACCGCAAAATGGACTCTACGTCAAATGAAGTAGATATAGTAGCATCTCCATTCAGGAAGTATGATTGAGATAAAGGGAATCAGTTGACCATCCATTGCTTTGCTTTGCACGAGGATTCGATACACATTACACATGTCCAACAAATGTAAAGGCATTATGCTAGTCTCTTGAGAGATTTGGAAAGCGCAACGCGAGTGTTCTCCGGCACTTTTCCTCCCTAACAAATATGGTCATCTCCAAGATTAAAGATGAGGCTAAGTTGTGGAAGTTAGCCGGTGCCGTCTCTTTGAGCAATGTAATTTTGGGAGAGTAGGCTTTTGCAAAGTCCTAGGGCTTGTCCTAGGCATTAAAACTAAAACCTCTAAAACTCTCTTCTTATTTAATGAAAATGGCAAATCTTTGGCCTATTTTTCTACACGGGACGCACACGCGTGCATGCTGTACAACACAACCACCACTACACATTCACACGCTACGTACTATACGTACGTATTGGTGCTCATACTGCATGGCCACCGAGAGAGACCTTATTTAGTTCATGCGTAGGGTAGCACCAGATCAAGTTGGCGATCGACGCCTAAATCAAGCGTTCACCTTGGAGCAGACGAGCCTGATCTGCCCCTGCGTTCCCGTCTTGGGCGATATGTTGCCCATGTTCACCATGGCTGTGGCGAAGGCGCTCCCAAATGCCGCCGGGCTTGAGGCGAAGTTCATGACAGTGTTGTCGGTGCTGCCGCCGTTGAACAGCACCTGGTCCGAGTGAAGGAGCCCCTTCTGGGTCAGGAGGTTGCTGTAGTAGGCGTTGTCGAAGGCGTTGGGCGTTGTCCTGTCCAGCGGCGCGAGGTTGCTGTCGCCGGAGCCGGTCGCCTGCGGGCAGTTGGCCTTGAGCGAGGTGGCGAAGGCCGTGTTGATGTTGGTATCGTTGTAGATCCTGGCCCGGAGGTTTTTGCACTGCGACTGTCCGATCGTGTGGGCGCCTGAAGTGCCATGCATGCGTGTTAGGAAGTCCATGCATGGAACAACATGTATATATGTTAAGCTGAGAGAAAATAATGTACCTGAGAGAGCGACCATGTCTGTTACGCTGAGGCCCTTGTTGCTGAACTTGGTGGTGAGGCCTTGGAGATCAGAGGTAGGAGGAGGCAGGTCGTTTTCTGCATTTGTCTTGCTTGCGGTGGTGGAGTCCCTCCTCCCCAGAGGAACAGCCCAAAACGGCCCTCCAAGCTGCATGGCATGGACAGAAAATTAGTTCCAAACCTCACACGCAGGAATACCGAGACATGAGTATCACGTAAGCGATCCGTCACATACATGCGACCCGTAATGACTGAACGTACGAGCTTACCGCGAAAACAGAGTCACGGGCGGCGACGGCGAGGATGTCGGCGCAGGAGACGGTCTGCGGGCACATGGCCTCCACCTGCGTCTTGATGTTGTCAATGACGTTAATTCATGCCTCGAATGGAACCGGCGTTCGGAGCTGCCCCCTGCTCGCCCACGAAGCTCCCCGTGTCCGCCAACAGAACCGACCCGTCACATCCCTGAAAAGAAGTTAATATATCCTAAATCATGGACCCGTACGTGGAAGTTCAGATATTCTTTAACAGTTAACTGAGTAAAGGATACGTTAGACTTGCATCGACAAAGCAGTCGTGGAAGTGCAGCCGGACCAGCGACGCCCCCATGCGGGGCTCACTGCTCACCGCGGCCGCCACGCCGCTCCTGATAGTCTCCAGCGCGCCGGGGCACGACGTGTGGTAGAACGTCGGCGACAGCTGCGCCGACGCCGCCGAGGCCATTGCCATGAGCACCAGTAAGACATTCGGCATGGTCCACGACTAGGTCGCTCCACGCTGGGTCGTATAGGATTAGTTTCCATTCAAATCAATGCGATGCTTACTATCTCATGCGGAACCGGCAAATAGCATTAGTTTGTGGGGTATCCTTGATCGACGATAATCCATGCATGTAGTTAGGCAACAAAATTTGGAGGCTTTAGCCCCGGGCACCCGTAGTTTTGTACAGCGTATTGTAACATGCGGCCAATACCAACTCCACATTATTCGCTCAAAAAATATACTGCATTATTGCATATGGTTAGCTCGACCGGGCCTTATCATATTGCGTAGCCGCAAACATGCACACCAGTGGCATATAATATCTCTGCAACATCAGTTAGCGAGATACATAAAGCACGTGTCGTTTCTCTCTCGGCTGGTAATTGACCCATGTGTTTTTTATGTCCATTGGCATCAGAATTGGATGATACCATAGACACCGATCTGTATAGATAATCAGTAGTATATTGCCTCTGGATAACCCTAGGTGGTGGGCTTTTGCACTTGTTTAATTGCCTAACACTTTAGAGCACTCTAGCCGTGGGCGCCCCTAGGCCGTTTTCGGTTGAAAATAACCCCGCTTGGGGATTGTCGACGCTATTTTTGACGTGGAGGAATGCCAGTTGTAGCCGTGATCCCGAACAACACTGGAAAAATGTTTTGAA
>JAPCYS010003357.1:0-26655 GCA_028641055.1 Alopecurus myosuroides | reverse complement strand
CTCGAAATAGGCTTTCGCCCCGCTTTATAAATAAAGCAACTGCCCACAATATCCTTACAAAGTAGCCGATACAACACACACACAAAGCTGGGGCCGCAGCACAACAAAGCCCAAAGCCCAAAAAAAAAACACGCACACACACACACGCTAGAAGCAAGAGGCGAAGGGGGGTGGTGTGGGTAGACTGGGCGCCAAACTCCAGCGCGGAGCCTCACGCAGATGTCGAGGTGGAGAGACGATGCGCGGCTACTAGAAGTCTGTCGATGGAGTCGTCTAGCCGTGCCCTGTCCCGCTGCCTACACAACGGGTGCCACTGCTGCAAGAAGGCCAAGAATTTGAAAATGGTGTCAGAGGTCCCCCTCAATAAAATCTTCTCAATCACCATTTTATTACGGACCGTCCCCAAAGTCCAAGCCATCGCCGCAAACACTATCCAGAAGAGACGTCTACCTCCTCCAGCATGGTGTGCCCGAGCTTCAAGGAACTCGCCAAGATCCGCGGCCTGTCAAGCAGGACCCAAGGCCTCCCGTACGAAGTTCCACAGAAACCGGGCAGCGGGACACGCAAAGAATAAGTGCGTACTCGATTTCAGGGTCCTGCAGAGGGGACACCGGCCGTCCCCAGGGACACGGCGTTTGGCCACCTCAGTCCCCGAAGGAAGCCTATCCCGCAGCAACTGCCACACGAAGATCTTAATCTTTAGGGGAATCGGGACCATCCATAAGGGAGAGGTCCAATGTGTCATAGGCCCATCAAACTGGGACTGTATGCCGACTTGACCGTGAAGGTCCCCGACGGGGCCAAAGACCAAGACACCTGATCAGGGCCCGCTGGCACCACGTCAGGAAGCGAACCCTGCAATTCCGCCCAAGCCTCCGCCTCTGTCGGCCCAAAGGCGCGTCGGAACGCAATGTCCTAGACCCCCTGCCGAAATGTCGTTGCCACCACTAGGGATGGGTCCGCATAAATCGCAAAGAGTGCCGGGAACTCTAGGCGAAGGGGACGGTCCCGGAGCCACGGGTCCAGCCAGAACATTATGCTCCGGCCATCCCCAAGCGAAAACCGAACCCCTTTCCTTATGTATTGCTTAAGGGCATGGATAGATCGCCAAAATAGGGATCCATCCTGACGCTCACAGGCAAGAAGTGGCCGCCTTTGGAGGTATTTAGCTTTGATGAGTTGAAGCCAAAGGCCCCCCTCATTCCTTAGAATTCGCCAGACCCATCTAAGCATGAGGGCGACATTCATTTTCCGGGACGCCACAATACCTATGCCCCCCAAATCCTTAGGGGCACAAACGTCAGACCATTTGACCATGTGGTATTTTTGGCGCCCATTTCCATCCTGCCAGAAGAAATAGGAGAGTTCCTTATAAAAAGCCGCGTGCACCCCCTCCGGTAGGGAGTACATACCCATCATATATGAGGGAATACTCGAAAGGCAGGACCCGATAAGCATAGACTTACTCCCCTTGGAAGTGAAGAGCCCGCACCAAGGTTTTGCCTTCCGTCTCACCCTCCCCATCATGGGCTATAGGTCCCTAATAAGGATCCTAGAGTCGCTCAACGGGACCCCCAGGTAAGTAACCGGGAAGGTGGACAACTTACCATTAAGGTTATCCGCTATCTGTTGTTGCTCTTCTAGGGGATAACCCATCACTATTACCTCACTCTTGTCAAAGTTAATCTTGAGGTCAGACATGGCCTCAAAACACAATAGAAGGAATTTGAGGTTGGCAATATCCAACCCTGATCCCTCCACCATGATCATGGTATCATCCACGTACTATAGGTGGGTGATATCCTCTCCCGGGATAAGATGCCCAACCACACCGGAGATGTGGCCGGCTACCTTGGCTTTATCCAGGATAGCCACCAAGGCATCTACCGCAAGGTCAAAGAGGATGGGGGAAATAGGGTCTGCTTGCCTGACCCCGCAATACGCTCTAAAATAGGGACCAATGTCCCCATTAATGTTAATCGCGGTATTGCCACTCATGACGAGTTGCATGACCCATGATATGAACCGGTCAACAAAGCCCCGCTGATGCATCACCTGGCGGAGAAATGAACAGTCCAGCCGATCATAGGCCTTCTGAAAATCTAACTTCAGAAACATGCCTCTATGCCGGCGCACCTTGACCTTGTGAACAATATCATGTAACGCTAAGATCCCATCATGGATGAAACGTCCCTTGAGGAAGGCAAACTGAGAGGGGTGCGTCAGGCACTCAACCACTAGGGCCAACCGCCTCGCACAGACCTTGGAGAAGATCCTCGGGATAACATTTATAACCATGATGGGACTAAATTGACTAATATCCGTAGCCACATGAACTTTCGGTATCAGGGTTATCACGCCATAATTTAGGCGCGACATAACTAGAGTCTCGATGTAAAATTCCTGGAACATCGGCATAATGAACGCCTGGATAGTCTCCTAGAACTTCTCGAAGAAGGATACCGGAAGGCCATCCGGCCCCGGGGCCGAGCCCGCCTTCATTTCCATGATAGCCTCGCGGACTTCCTCAGGGAGAAACGGAAGCAATAACTTCTCGTTCTCATCCAAGGTAACTAGGGGCCCCTGGGGCCATGAGCTGGCAGTCAGCGCCACCCCAGAGCGAGGGGTAGCCGTAAATAGCTCCTTCTAGAAGGAGTAAATGTGGGCGGAGATGTCCTGAGCCGCCTCCAACAGGCCCAAAGAAGTGGGATAGAGCATCTACGCCGCCGCCCATTAGCTATGGCATGGAAGTACGCCGTATTGGAGTCTCCCTTGAGAATCCAATTCTGACGACTGCGTTGGCGCCAGAACACCTCCTCCCCTTTGTAGACATCCATAAGGGAGGTCTCCAGGGCATACCGCTGACCCCATTCGTCCGCACTAAGCCCCCCTCCCCGCTTCCGCCGCCATGTCAAGGGACTGAATCTATCCCAGCAGAGAGGGGTTGTGTCTACGGAGCTCAGCTCCCCGGTTAGCCGCCCACCCCCGCATGAACTGGCGGGTGCTCTTAGGACAAAAGTGCCAGACATCCACCGGATTAAACACCCGCGGGGGAGAGGCCGCCGCGGCCAGCCACTTAAGCCGCACCGTCTCCACAAAACCCGGTTGATCCAACCAAAAGTCCTCAAAGTGGAAACGGTTCGACCTAGGGGGGACCACCCCTCCCGACGAGAGAATTGGGGGGCAGTGGTCCGAGCCAACCCAGGTGACGGCCCGCACAGAGCACAGCGGGAAAGCAGCTTCCCAGTCCGCCGATACCAAAACTCGGTCAAGAACCGAGCGAATCGGGTCCGCCTGGTTATTAGTCCACGTGTACCTAGCACCAACTCTATCAATCTCAATGAAAGCCATGTCGGCGATGAAGTCATTGAACATGCGCATCCTGGGGAGGTCAACATTGTCCAAACTTTTGTCGCGGAGCGAGCGAATCAGGTTAAAGTCCCCCGCCATGACTACAAGACTGGCGCACCGCTCCACCTTACCCCTGAGTTCATCTAAGAACTCGGGGGGCTCCGATTATCCGTAGGCCCATAAACAATAATAACCACCCACCGGAAGTTGGACCGACGATGGGTGAGAGACATGCTAAAAAAGAACACCCCGCGGTCCATATCCTCCACCTCAAACTTGTCCTCCTTCGCGCCAAGAAGGATCCCCCCCCCCGACCGTCCCGTCGTCAGGAGCCACTGCCAAGAAAACTTATGACGGCTCAGACTCTCGAATTCCGGGATCGAGAAGTCCCGGCGAAGCATCTCTTGGATACCAACTATATCTGGGTCCTCATCTCTAATATACTCCATCAGCTGGCGGCGCCGACCGTCCTGTCCAAACCCCCGCATATTCCAGTCCAGGAGGATGACACTCATTGGGAACTAGCGGGGGATGTCCTCTTACGGGGGGACATGTCGGGCCCTACCAGAGGTCGAGGGCCGGGACACATCCTTTGGTGGCCTCCCACGCTTCCTCCCCGACTGGGAGGCTACCATGGGCTCAGCCACGCTAGGTCGCAAGGGAGAGGCTCCACTGCTGGACACAGGTGTCTCCTGCTCATGTCCAATGGGAGCCTAGGGCCCTGCCCGCTCCTGCTCAGATTGAGCACGAGCAGCCGCAAGGGCCTCCTCGTAGACCTCCTTCGCTCTAATCGCCTCTATTTATTCCAACCGGGGTGTCGTGGTGGTATCACGGCAGATGCCATAGGATGGCTAAAGATCTGGGGTCGATGAACGCTGGAGGTGCTCGGGGAGGGATCACGCAGCGAGTAGCCGCGTGAGGAATGAATCAAGCACTGCAAACAACAAGATCTACCCAGGTTCAGGGCCCTCGTGTGGAGGTAAAACCCCTACTCCTGCCTTTCTCTCTTTATATGTGTGTTCTACCGAGTAGCCACAGTACAATTTGGCCTACAGCCGAGTAGCCACTCTTCTCTCTACGTGAAAATCTAACCAGTGAGGCGACCTAGTGAGTCCAACCTCTCACAGGAGGGGGCAGAGCACCTTATATACTGGTGCCCAGCCGAATCATCCAAGATGAAAAGTACAGCCGGGTGTCGACATAGTGTGCACAATGCACACTTCCAGCTTCTCGCTGACAGCTTTGGCTTCCTAGTTTGTCTTGTGCACAAAGTCGTTGTGCAAAACCAAGTCTATGACCTGTTATCACTGTCACGGTCACGGGGTAGGCCCCCTGACCTGCACCGTCCTGCTGACACCCTGGCGCGAATAAGCACGCGCTCTGCAGATGAACAGTGCGCCAGTACGGACCCAGTATACGCGGGATCCTGTGTCAGAACGGCTCCTTTGACTTCTGGCCCGACTAGGAACTCACTCCCTCTACTCGGACCACTTCCTCTACTCGGAGGAATGTAACTCCCTTGATTCTTCCTTCTGGCCATTAGTAGGTGTGGCTGGATAGCAGTCGACCGGGTAGCGGGTACCGAATACCCAGCTACTCTGCCAAAACTCTCCTTTGATCTTGCCTTTAGCACCTGCTTTGCCCCTACTCGGGGGTAACCCCCCGACACAGGGGCCGCGCTCCCCCCGGAAGATCACACCACAATCAAGTGCCACCTGCTCCAAATGCTCAAGAAAGACCGAGGCGAGAACCTAATACCTAGAGCCAGAAGGAGGAGAGGAGGTAGGGATGGAGGACGCGGGGCAAGACGTACCAGGCTCAAGGCAGCGAGCCGCTTGACGGCGGGAAGCCACCTCGACCATCGTTGGCACGATGGCCTCCGCCCCTGTCCTGGCCCCAGTAAGGCGCACTGCGGCGCGTCGTGACCCCAGGCACGGGAGTGGCAGTGACGACAACACCTAGGGCACGAGCCTCGAGGACAGGAGTCGCTGGAAGTCGCGCTGGGGACCCCTGAGGCGGAGTAGGAGGGTTCCCTGGCGAACGGGTGTAGCATACCACCCCCGGGGACCGCATCGAGTCCGGGGCAGCAACCTCCATGCTCGCACCGCTAGAGTCCGCCGCCTCCGCGCCAGACTGAGGCGAGGGCGCGCCGTGAAGGGCGTCCGCCACAAGACCTCCCAGGTCAAGGGATCCCGGGCCCTCACAAGATTGGAACCATACTGTGAGAGCGAGGACCCCATAGGGAGCTGCGAGATCTGATGAGAAACATCCACCAAGGCCAGCCTAGCCGGCTCACTCTTAGGGGGAGCGACCGGGGCTGACAGAGACGGCACAAGCGAAGATGCGTGAGCCACGGCAGCAACCTGAGCTAACACCCCAGCAGGTGCAACCATCCCAGGTCCACGCGCCGAGACCACCGGAGCCGCGGCCATGTCCCTAGGGCCCAAGTCGGAGTCCTCCCCCGAGGAGTCCTCGTCCTCCTCAGAAGAGTTGTCGTGGTGAGGAGACGGAGAGCGACGAGGGGGCGGAGGAGAGGCCCCAGGCTGCTCACCCGTCTGCTCCACCTCCACAGATAGAGGCGTGTCCACCTCGTCGAAGTAGAACGAAGGTAAGGTGCCCTCCAGCTTGGAGACATCTGGGACCATCATGCGTAGGCGGACAGGGCCCCGACCTGGCAGCGAGGCCTCGTCCACCTCCACGAGACGACCCACAGCCTGCGCGATCTGGTCGATGATGTGGATGGTCTTCGCCTCCATGGGGATCCCATGAATCTGAATCCATACATGGACAAGTGCAGACATCGCGGTCGGGTCGATGGAGGACGGCTCGATGGATACCTCGAGGTTGCACCAAGAAAGTGTGATTGACTTCCCCCAAGACAAGGCCTTGAGCAGGCCAAGGGAGGGAAACTCGACCGCAAACTCAGAGGACGATAGCTCGGTCACCACCCACGGGGCCTCGGGCTCATGCAAGAGGAACGCAGCGTGAATTGACTCCGTCGAGATCACCACGGACGGGGACCGCTCTGGGTCTGGGAGGACAGTCACCACAGTCAAAAACTCCGGGGCGAATAGCTTGACACCCCCCATGTCGATGTAGTAGAAGCTTGTGTCAATGTCGTGCCCTAACAGAGTGAGCGGCACCCGCGGAAGAGGATGGGACATTTCCCTGGGTGCATCAGCATGGGAGACACCGCTAGGTATCTCACCTGCTGACGCGTCCCTAGGCAACACCATACCACCCTCTCCTGCAGCGGCCCCGGTCCTCTTGTACTTGGGCTTCTTCTTCTTCTTTTTGTGTGGAACCGCCGGACCATCCAAAACTGAGTTGCGGTGATCACGGATGGGAGCACGATCCTGGTCAGCACCACGACCATCACGCGCAGCCCCGTCCGCATTCCTCCCAGCCAACGACCCCTCCACAGTCACAGTGTGGGAGTCATGGCGTGGGGAGCGACCCCGATCAGCGCCACGACCATCACGCGTGTGCCCACCGGCACCCGCCGTCCGAGCCCCGTCCCTCCAAGACCACGGGCTGTTGGCCCGAGACTGTCCCCGAGGCGCAGCTTGACGCTACAGCAACTGTTCCCGGAGGACGGGTTCTCGCGCGCATGCCCCTAGATAAACGACACGTAAAGGAGAACGCCGCCGAGGGCTGCGGGTCCCGCCCTGCATCTCTGGCCTCTGAGAGGAACCACCACGCAGGGGTGGCGACCTGGATCGGCGCGAGTTCCCCCATGGCGCTACGGAGGAGGCGGGGAGGCCCGCCTGGTGACCGCCGCACTGGAGCGGTGCGTCGGCCCGGTGCAGGAGAGCGGCGAGGGGGCGGGCGGTAGGGCAGTTGGGCCGCCGGGCGCACGGGAGAGGAGTCGCGGGTCAGGAACGCTTGCAAACCGCCGCGAGGAGGCGGCGTCGAGTCATACCGACGACGCTTCAAGGAGAAGCAGAGCGCGCCCCAGTAGGAGCGGCTCAATGGTGGCGGCGGCGGAGTTGAAAGAACATAGGTTCTAAATCCTGTTTTGAGTGTTTGATTACAACATATAGATGGACTAATGTGCTTTGCTAAGTGTACTCAGAAAATATCGACCCGTAAATGTCTTACAAAGTTCAGCAATGTGTGAGAAAATGCTACGGGAAAAGACAAGGAAGAAGAGAAAAGAGACGGCAAAGAGAAAGGATAAAAGAAGAAGAAAAGGGGTGTGGCCGGCCTCCAGGCCGGGCTGGCAGCTCCCCTGGCTAGCCCCACGCCGGCCCCAGGCTGGCTCCCAGGCCGGGCGCTTCGGGTGGGGGGCCGGCCTCGCCCCTCTGCCCACGCCGGCCCCAGGCCGGCCTCCAGGCCGGGGCGTTCGGGTGGGGGTCCGGCCTCCCCCCTGGTCACGCCGGCCCCAGGCCGGGCTGGCTGGCCACGCCGGCCTCCCCCTGGCGCCCACGCCGGCCCCAGGCCGGCCCCCAGGCCGGGGTGGGTTCTGGCCCGGCCCTGGCTGCTCCCAGGCCGGCCAGGCCGGCTCCCAGGCCGGGGTGGGACGCAGAAAGGGTGAAACCCCCCTAAAACGGCCATATTTCGACACGAGTATATATTCGGGGTCTTCACCTACCTTTGCTCTTTGTCAATTCCACTCACACTCTCTCTCACCACCATTGATTGACCAAGCTCAAGCTCAGAACAAGATCTCCACAAATCCCCAACCAAAGCTCGTGATACTTTGGGATTTGAAGGAGACACCCCCGATCTACAACTCCACCGAGCGATTAGAAATCCACCCACTCATCCCATAGGGATCTTGTCATTCTTAGTTCATTGGAGCTAGGAATCTTGTTGCTCTTAGTTCATCGGAGCTCGGAGCCTTGTTGATATCCCGGTGCTTTTGTGCCCGTGGATCTTGCTTCTCGGAGTCTTGGCGGCTCTTGGGATTTGGTGAGGACCCTCCAATCTTGTGGAGTGTGCCTCATCCTTGTAAAGGTTCTAGTTGTCAACCTCAACGGCAACATAGTGTTTCGAGTCTTTCCACATCGGTGGAAGATCTCGAAGGAGATACGGTGTGGCATTTGAGGCCTACTCGGTGTTCCACTTTGGTGGCACCGCACCGCTCCAACGGAGATTAGCTTCCATTGGGAAGTGAACTTCGGGATAAATCTCCGCGTCATTATGTTCGGTTATTCCTCAACTTACCTTTACTTGTCTACTAGCTTAGTCATATTGTTTACCTTGTGCTAGTCGTAATTGCTCAACATATAGGATTGTCCATCTAGTTGCATACTCTAGATAATCTATATTTGAGCTTTGCCTTGTTAACTTGAAAAAGAAGTTAAAATTTGTAGTTAACCTATTCACCCCCCCCCCTCTAGTTAACCTCTCGATCCTTCAATTGGTATCAGAGCCTCGTCTCTTTATAAAAGGCTTTACCGCCTAAAGAGGAGGTGAGGATGGCCGATGATCCCGTCACCATGGATGGGATTCAAAAGCTAATCCAAGCTATGATTGAATCTTCCGAGAAGAAGATGGAGGGACTAATAAAAGAATTGACATCTCCATCTAAGCAACCTAGTGAAAAGATTATCTTAGATGAACATGGAAACCCTTGCCAATAAAGAAGGAAGTGATACAACTTCACCTTTAAATAATGGTTCACCATCAAATGGTAGTGGTGGCAATTCTTTTGGCTATGCATACAACAATGCTCCTAATGTTCAACATCCGCATGTTTCTAATCTTGGTCCACCTCCTTTGGTGGATCGGCATCGTTTTACTAATTGGAAAGCTTCCATGAAGTCTTACATGTGCAGCTCTTCAATGCAAATATGGAGAATTGTTGAAAAAGGGTATGAGCCAAAGGACCCCGCAAATCCAAGCTCAAGTGACATTATAGATGAGCAACTCAACGCTCATGCTTTGCACATGTTGGAGAGGGCAATGGAAAAGGAAGGAGTTGAGCACATCCGGTCCTTCACTAGTGCAAAGAAAGCTTATGATGGTCTTGTTGATATGTTTGACGGCAATGTCAACCTCCAAAGGTCCAAGAGGTCAATCAGAAAAGTTGAACACTTTCATTTGGGTGATGGAGAGAACATAGAAGACATGTTTAGAAGACTCAAGGCTCTTGTAAATGATATGAGAGATAGTGGATTCACGGATTGTACGGAGAATTGGGTCAAGGAGAAATTTCTACTCACCTTGATGCCATACAATGAAAACATGGTGATGAATGTACAAGCAAGGGCCGACTATTTGGACCTATCCCCCAATGATGTCCTAGGTCTTTTTATCACTCTCAAGGTCATGAAACAAACCTCTGATGATGTCATGGCCCGTGTGAACGGAGCAAAGAAAGCATCTCTTGCCTTGAAGGCCAAGGTCATTCCCCATGAAGATAATGACTCGAGTGATGATGGTGGCTCTACGCATGAGGTCTCCGAGAGAGAAATGAGGACATCACATGAAGAATGCTTGGCTCTTGCTCAACACAAGTGGTGGAAGAAAGGAGACTTTAGATCCAATGCCACCAAGAACAAAGGAAAGGAATCCTCGAGCACGAAGAAAGCAAGAACTTGCTTCAATTGTGGAGATTCCGAGCACTTCGTTGCCGAGTGTCCCTTCAAGAGTAGAATTGAGAATGGAGGTAGACTTATCAAGAAATCACTTCATTCCCAAGTCCAAGAACTTCATCAAGAGAGGCCCTCCTAGGGCAATGATTGCTAAGAAGTCGAGTACTCATCCGGTGGTGAAGAGGATGATGGTGAAGGCGAACAAGTAGGTATGGCGGCAGGCTAGGGGCGTCATACCTCCTAACTTAAGCTCTCTCTTCTCCACCCAAATGACAACAAGGGCCCTCGATTCACAAGTGCTTCATGGCCAAGGGTATACCCCCAAAGGGTTGCATTTCCGGTGGAACATCATGGATGTTGATAGCGGTTGTTCCGCACACATGACGGAAGCCAAAGAAGTATTAGAAGACTTGAAACTCCAACTTCTCAAGTTTGCTCATGTAAACTATTGGTGATCGCTCACAACTTAAGGTATTGGGACATGCAATGGTGGTCATTTCTCCGGATTCATCCATGAGAAAGTCCTCCTTGTTGAGTCCCTTGGCTATAATCTTCTTTCCGTCTTGCAACTTTGTGAATGCAATTTTACTTGTGTATTTGGGCGTCACCATGTGCTTGTCCTTCACACTATTTCTCTTAAGTAGCCTTTGTTGGGTTTGTGGAAAACGGTATGCATGTAGTGGATTTCTCGAAAGAAACTACACATATTGCCACATGTCTAATGGCTAAATCCGACGTGGGGTGGCTTTGGCATCGTCGCCTAGGCCACGTCGGTAGAGAAATTTACAAACTCTTGTGAAGGGTGAGCACGTGGTAGGACTAACAAGTGTGAATTTTTCCAAGATCGTCCTTGTAGCTCTTGTATTGCCGGAAGATGCATGAGAAGAATCATCCTAAAACATCAATCATCGCCACAACAGACCTTTTGAGCGCATTCACATGGACTATTTGGTCTCCCACATATGATTAGTCTTGGTGGCAAGAAGTATTGTTTGGTTATTGTTGATGATTATACAAGATATACTTGGGTTTTCTATATCAAGAAGAAGAGTGAAACTCAAGAAAGATTCATTACTTGGGCTACCGAAGTGCAACGCCAATATGACACCAAGATCTTATCCATTAGGAGTGACAATGGTTCCGAGTTCAAGAACTACACCATGGATGAATTCTTGGGTAATGAGGGGAAGACATCAATATTCGCCGCGTACACCCTCAACAAAATGGTGTTGCGGAGAGGAAGATCGCACTCATTGATATGGCAAGAACTATGATGGCCGAGTTCAATCCCATTAACTTTTGGGCCGAAGCTATCAACACCGCTTGTCATTATCCAACCGACTCTTCCTTCGTCCGATGATTGGCATGACTCCATATGAGCTTCTAACGGTAACAAACCCAACCTCTCATATCTTCGAGTTTTTGGGTGCAAATGCCAAGTATACATAAAAGGAACTAGATTGTCTAAATTTGATGCTAGAACATTTGAAGGTATTTTTGTTGGTTATGCCACGAACTCCCACACTTATAGAGTCTACAACTTATCCACCGGGTGTGTTGAAGAATCTATGAATGTGGAATTTCATGAGGATAATGGCTCCCAAGTGGAGCAAATTGATTGTGATGATGTAGGTGTGAACCATCCTCTATAGTCATAGGAAGAATGGGTGTAGGTCCACTTATACCCATTGAGGAACACCTTGTGGCAAATGAGAATGGAACTAGCTCTACGCAAGTGGGCCCTCTACATCAACCACCAATCAATGGTAAACCAAGAACAAGAAGAAGATCTTAATGTGGATCTTCTCATCAAGAAAGTGATCAAGATCCACCCAATGATAATGGTGGAGTGGTCTTGGTGATACTTCACCAAGAACTCCAATAAGGGTGGACAATGGTCTCGATGAAGGAAATGATGAGTCCCACACCAAATGAAATTCCGATGATGCTCTAGTTCGTTCATGTCTCGTCAAGCATCAAGATTGCAACAAAAGGTCACTATATCAAAAGAATTATAATTGGTGGTTAGGAAGAAGTGTCTCCACTCGTGGACAAGTGCTCAAGTTTTGTGGTATTCATTTCATATGTCTCTCATGTTGAACCATCAAAGTATATGATGCTCTTGAAGATGAAGATTGGGTTCAAGCTATGCATGAAGAGCTCCATAATTTGAAAGGAACAAAGTATGGTCTCTAGTGGAAAAACCCAAGGATCACAATATCATTGGAACTAAATGGTGTGTTCAAGAATAAGCAATTCTCATGGGCAAGTGATTCGCAACAAAGCACGATTGGTTGCTCAAGGCTACTCTCAAGTCGAAGGACTTGACTACGGTGAAACTTTCGCTCCCGTAGCTAGGCTTGAATCCATTCGTATTTACTTGCATTTGCCACTAGTCATAACTTCATCTTGCATCAAATGGATGTTAAAAGTGCCTTTCTAATGGACCTTTAAATGAAAATGGTATATGTTAAACAACCTCCGGGATTCGAGGATCCAAGTATCCTAACCATGTCTACTTCCTCCATAAGGCTTTGTATGGCCTCAAACAAGCCCCACGTGCTTGGTATGATCACTTAAAGGAGTTCTTAGTAGATCGTGGTTTCGTGCTTGGGTAATTGATCCCACTCTCTTTACCAAAAGTGTAGATGGACATTTCTTTGTATGCCAAGTATATGTTGATGATATTATATTTGGATCCTCTAACGTGAGTTTTGTAGATCAATTTGCCAAACTAATGACAGTGAATTTGAGATGTCTATGATGGGAGAATTAAAATTCTTTCTAGGTTTTGAGATCAAGCAATATCATGAAGGGACTTTTATTTGTCAAGCCAAATATATTCAAGACATCTCAAGAAATTCGATATGATTAATGCCAAACCATTACCTTATCAATGCCAACTACCACAATCTCTCTTTGGATCATGAAGGTATACCGGTAGATCCCAAACTTTATAGATCCATTATTGGATCTTTGCTTACCTTTGTGCATCTAGACGGATATTATGTTTAGTGTGGGTTTGTGTGCAAGATTTCAATCTAACCCCAAGGAAAGCATATGATTGCGGTCAAGAGGATTCTTAGGTACTTGGTTGTCACTCCAACTCATGGTCTTTGGTATCCATCAAACACAATTTTGATCTTGTGGGATACTCGGATGCGGATTGGGGAGGTGACAAGGTGGATAGAAAATCAACCTCGGGTGCTTGCCAATTTCTTGGTAGGTCTCGTGTGTTGGTCTTCCAAGAAGCAAAATTGTATTGCCACCTCCTCCACGGAAGCGGAGTATATATCCGCCGCAAGTTGTGTTCTCAACTCTTATGGATGAGGCAATGTCTTAAGGATTTTGGAATCAAGATTAAGACAATGCCTCTTTTATGTGATAATGAGAGTGCCATTAAGATTGGTCATAATCCGGTACTTCATGGCAAGACCAAGCTTATTGAGATTCGGTATCATTTTTATTCGGGATCATGTGGCCAATGGTGATATCTCACTCTCTTATGTCAACACTAAAGATCAACTTGCCGACATCCTTACCAAGCCTATGGATGTGAAGAGATTCAAGGAATTGAGAAGTGAGCTCAACATCATATGTGCAAGCAATTTTAGTTGATTGGAAATCTCGCATACACACCCCTACTTAGACTCTTATTTGGCTTTAGATGCACGCATAGACTAGGGGGAGTGTAGCTCAATCAATGAGCAACACTACCTTATTATGCATAAATAAAAATTCATGCCTAAATGATCATTTTAATGACATCATGTGCTTCAATGATGAGTCTCGACAATGCACCCAAGATACATCTTCGCGGTGTCATATCGAACATACTCATACATGGTGGCTACGGCCACCGCCATTTTTTCCAACATTTGTGTTCGAGTGTTCCCTAAATTGCTTCTCTATTTGATTTCATATTTCATTGGTATTCAATGTTGCTCATTTCGTTTTTTTTCCCATTGGATACAAATGAAAACATCCTATGTATGTCATCATTCTCATATCATCATGTCATCATTCTCATATCATCCGTGCACATGGTCAAATAAAAATGATCTACGAACCAAAACTCATGAAAATGTTGTTAGAATATATCTTCTGAAAATTCTTGTATTAAAAACATTGCTCATGATATTCTTATATTGCGTGTTGTGGCTTGATATGTTGGGGAGGCTTCTTTTTCCCTATTTTTATGTTTAAGAATAAACAAAAAAAAAACAGCCCAATCAAAATTGCCAAACGAAAAAAAACAAAAAACAAAAAAACACACGCGCCCAAGTCCCCACCCCGGCCCCTGCCGCCGCCGAGCCGGCCCCAGGCCGGGGGTCAGGCCGGGGGCTTCGGGCACCCACCCGGCCTCGCCTCCACCGCCGAGCCGGCCCCAGGCCGGGGGCTAGGCCGGTGCCTTCGGCCACCATGCCGGCCTCGCGGCCGGCCCCGCCCCCCCCCCCCCCCCGCCCCGGCCCCAGGCCGGGGTCCCCCGCTCCGCACACGCCCTGGCCGGCCTGGCCGGCCACCCGCCCGGCCCCAGGACGGGGTGGGCGCTGCCACGCCCTCCACCCCTATGCACACACACGCACGCCTCCTCTCCCCCACCAACCACCCCCAAACTCCTTCTTCCTCCTCCCTCCACCCCCATTAGAGCACCTTGGTGCTCTTGCCCCCACCTTCCCCCACCTCCCTAGCCCATCCCCTCCGCTCAAATTCACGGATCCGCAAGCCCTCGGCCTTCTCCTCCCTATCCTCCACACGGATTTCTCACTAACCCTTATTGGAGGAGATGGGACACTTGATTTCCTCGTGGTTTTTGCTTGCCAATGGCTTCGAACTCGGGTAATTTTTCTATGGGCTATTCTATGTGTTATGTGTATGTTAGTGCCATCCATGTGTGTGCTTGTACTAGTGTTCATGTGCTAGATTTTTTTTTGTGTTTCCATCTATTCAAGATTAGGGTTCATGCCACTCCTATGTCACTCGATTCAATCCTATCCATGGTTATGCTTGTACTAGGATTCATATGCTAGGGTTCATATGGGTTCATACCACTATGTTCTCATGTTTTGTTCATGACATGTGTTCCTCTATTCTTACGCTTATGCCATGATGGTGCTCACCTAGTCCTATGATACCATGTCTCATCTAGCTTTGGACATCCCCTTCATAAGTGACCATGCCTACATATTCATCTTTTATTATTGATACAATTGTTCTATCCTTGTGACCTAGTGTGTATGATCACTTAAATTTTTTACATCCTCATGGTCGTTCGTATGCTTAAATGCCAAATATTTTATTTCACATCAAACAATTTTATCCACATGATATGATAATATGCAAACAATTTTACTTGATAAAATTGTTCTATCATTAAGACCTAATGTGTATGATATCATTTGAATATTTTTTACAGTCTCATGGTTGTTTGTATGCTTAAATGCCAAATATTTTGTTCACATCCAACACTTCTATCCACATGATATGATAACATGCAAACACCCCTCAATTTTTGCTTGCTAACTATTGGGCTATTATTTCGTTTACCATGTCATTGTCCCATAGATTCATGGTTTCATTTTTTCCTCTCACATAAAACAAATGACCATGTGCACTCATTATCATGTTCCATCTCCATGCATTATATAATTCAGGTGACTCTCTCCCCACGATGATGCCTCTCCCCTCTCCGTCCTCGCAACCCTCGCAAGAAGAGTGCCCAAGATGTTGCTGGTTCTACTCCCTCACGGAGATCCGCTCTTCCTATCAATCCAAAGGAACCCGTGATCAGGAAACTGGGGTGGCCTTAGTGCCGCTGATTTTGAGGAAGCTAGGCTGAAATTTAACCCGTAGAGTTTGGTGAAAGGACATGCTCGGATAATCGGTTTTATTGAAGATGCATCAAGTCATGCATGAATTCATTCTTGGCAAGCTACAGCACACTCATGTGGATCAACACTTCTTTGATATTGAGTATGCTCGCAACAAGTGGCCTGAAGTGATGACCATCATGGACTACCACAACCTCACTCCTCTCATGGGCGACACACTGGCTCCGTTCTCTCCAGAGTTGATCAGGGAGTTCTACTCCACGTTTACTTCGCCTCTGGTGGTCCCACGCGTCTCCCACCTACCTTGATATGATGAGCGGTGGCACCAAGTGTGAGGCTACCATGGATGAGTTTGGTGCTATATTGGTATCCCCGAATATCGGTTTGACTATACATTCTATTTCCGTTCATGGGAGTCCTCAAGATTATGAAGGCCAAGGATGGGATTCGTCATTGCTATCCCGAAGGTACCGGTTCCATGCATATTCCTAAGATCAAGTTCTTCTCTGAGCATTGGTACATGATACATGCCATCTTCGCAACACCATCGCCGCCAAATTCGGTGAGAAGGGCGAGGTACGCAAGTGGATGATCAACCTCCTCTTCCACATTGAGTCTCGGATGCAAGCAAAGAAGCAGTTGGATGTACTAGACTATATGTGGAATGAGATGCAGAGTGTGGTTAAGGAGAAGAGGGTACCCATCTATGGCTCCTACATTCAGCGTCTTATTGAGACCCGCATTCCCGAAGGTCTCGTCAACAACTATGCCAAAGTGACTCCAAAGAAGAACATTTTATGTATGATGCTCCCATTGAGATTGCTCATGAGCCAAGCCTAAGCGCACCCGCACCGAGTCAGTTACTCGCCGCTCTCCTTCACTTCTCCTGCTCCTGAGACATTTAATCTTAAGAAGATTCTTCAGAAGATGAATTGTTTCTTCTTCATTGATAAGCAACATCAAGATTATGAGGCTTATCGCAAAGGGAAAGCATCTAGTCGCCGTCAGCGCGCCATCCAAACTGCACTCAAGATTCCTCTTAGTTCTTCCAGCCCCGAAGAGATTGAGGAGGAGAAGTGGAAGTCTAAGCATACATATTGGTGTGGAGATGATGTGTTCTCTTGGCTCTTTTGGGGCCATACACCTTCGCTGAGGCTAGCTCGAGTCAGGTTCCTCCAGAGGACTTCCATGAGGATGAAGATGAGGAGGAGATGGGCGACAAGTGATTGCATTGCATTTTTCTCCCTTTTTGGTGTATGATGCCAAGGGGGAGAAATACTCACGCATAGCATTGCATCACATGCATTCATTTGCGTCTTATCTTCGTGATTTGCTTTTTAGTTGAAACTATTTGTGCTATTTGTGTGGTTTGTGAACCTTGGTGTTATTGTAAGACTATGTCCTTAATTATCTATCGTACTCTCTATTATGTGTGTGACAATGGTTATTGAAGATCATAGCAAGACTATCAAGTTATTTCCTCTACTCACTATTTTCAAATATTGAAGCCATATTGAGGGAAGTTATTATTCATAAGAAGAAGCTATGGTAAGATCTTGCAAGAAGTAAACATTATTATTCATACATGTGTATCTTCAATGGTAAAACATCATGATTGAACTAATCTCTTGCACTTCACATAAATATGTTTATAGTCTCATCATCATCATGATTATCAAATATACATGTCAAATGTTATGGGCACACAATAGGGGGAGTACGAATACATGTTATTTCTCTCACAAATAGCCATGCAATATTATCTATTATGCAAATCCGTATGTTGTCATCAAACATCAAAAAGGGGGAGATTGAAAGAACATAGGTCTAAATCCTGTTTTGAGTGTTTGATTACAACATATAGATGGACTAATGTGCTTTGCTAAGTGTACTCAGAAAATATCGACCCGTAAATGTCTTACAAAGTTCAGCAATGTGTGAGAAAATGCTACGGGAAAGACAAGGAAGAAGAGAAAAGAGACGGCAAAGAGAAAGGATAAAAGAAGAAGAAAGGGTGTGGCCGGCCTCCAGCCGGGCTGGCAGCTCCCCTGGCTAGCCCCACGCCGGCCCCAGGCTGGCTCCCAGGCCGGGCGCTTCGGGTGGGGGGCCGCCTCGCCCTCTGCCCACGCCGGCCCCAGGCCGGCCTCCAGGCCGGGGCGTTCGGGTGGGGGTCCGGCCTCCCCCCTGGTCCACGCCGGCCCCAGGCCGGGCTGGCCACGCCGGCCTCCCCCTGGCGCCCACGCCGGCCCCAGGCCGGCCCCCAGGCCGGGGTGGGTTCTGGCCCGGCCCTGGCTGCTCCCAGGCCGGCCAGGCCGGCTCCCAGGCCGGGGTGGGACGCAGAAAGGGTGAAACCCCCCTAAAACGGCCATATTTCGACACGAGTATATATTCGGGGTCTTCACCTACCTTTGCTCTTTGTCAATTCCACTCACTCTCTCTCACCACCATTGATTGACCAAGCTCAAGCTCAAGAACAAGATCTCCACAAATCCCCAACAAAGCTCGTGATACTTTGGGATTTGAAGGAGACACCCCCGATCTACAACTCCACCGAGCCGATTAGAAATCCACCCACTCATCCCATAGGGATCTTGTCATTCTTAGTTCATTGGAGCTAGGAATCTTGTTGCTCTTAGTTCATCGGAGCTCGGAGCCTTGTTGATATCCCCGGGCTTTTGTGCCCGTGGATCTTGCTTCTCGGAGTCTTGGCGGCTCTTGGGATTTGGTGAGGACCCTCCAATCTTGTGGAGTGTGCCTCATCCTTGTAAAGGTTCTAGTTGTCAACCTCAACGGCAACATAGTGTTTCGAGTCTTTCCACATCGGTGGAAGATCTCGAAGGAGATACGGTGTGGCATTTTAGGCCTACTCGGTGTTCCACTTTGGTGGCACCGCACCGCTCCAACGGAGATTAGCTTCCATTGGGAAGTGAACTTCGGGATAAATCTCCGCGTCATTATGTTCGGTTATTCCTCAACTTACCTTTACTTGTTACTACTAGCTTAGTCATATTGTTTACCTTGTGCTAGTCGTAATTGCTCAACATATAGGATTGTCCATCTAGTTGCATACTCTAGATAATCTATATTTGAGCTTTGCCTTGTTAACTTGAAAAAGAAGTTAAAATTTGTAGTTAACCTATTCACCCCCCCCCCCCCTCTAGTTAACCTCTCGATCCTTCAGGAGTCAGGGTGACCCTTCGTGCATGGGAGCCATGGCGCGATCTTCCTGGGGGAGGCAGGAAACCCTAGCTCCAAGTCGATCGCCCCCCGTCGGACCCACAACCACGTCGCCACGCGCCGAATCAGGCCCGCAACTGGCCGGCGTGGCCCAGCAGCCTCAGGCCCAGCAACGGCCCGAGCGTCCTGACTGCGCCAAGACAACATGGGCCGCGCCACTGGGCCAACCACACTGGTCCTAGGGTTCGGCTACGCCCGTGGCCCAGAGCCCACACCGCGTACAGGCAGACACATCTAGATCTCTGCTGCACCGCGACCGAATAAAAATATAGTTTCTTGGAATTTGTTGATGAAGAAGGGGATGCCTTGGGAATCCCCAAGCTTAGACGCTTGAGTCTTCTTGGAATTTGCTTGGATGTACCACTGGGGCATCCCCAAGCTTAGGCTTTTCACTCTTCTTGATCACATCATATCATCCTCTTCTCTTGACCCTTAAAACTTCCTTCGCATCAAAATTCTAACAATCTTCATTAGCAACGTTAGTGCGATTGAAATAATAAATTCACATGGTTCAGTTTCAACACAAGTATAACACTCAAAAACACATTAGCTACTGTCACAACTTCTTTCAAAACTCTTTTTTTCAAAAGAACACCAAAAGAAAGAGATTAAGATGCAAATGCGATAAATGGCAGAAATGTGTAAAAAACAGAACATCGGGTGTAAAGATCGATTTTTTCAAAAATATTATGTTTCTCAAATCAAAAAGTTGAATTATAAGAAAAGTTGCGTATATAACTCAGGATTAAGCACAAAAATCCTTAGGTCAATTTGAATTTTCTGTGAGTTTTAACGGAATTAACAGTGGACAGTAGAAATCTGTTTCCTGCGCAGAAATCCGAAATATAGGCTCAACTTTCCACTAGAGGCTTTACTTGGCTCAAAAAAAACTCAAAATAAAAGATACAGAGGGATTGCTAAGGAAATAGAAAACACCCAGGTGAAAAGCACACCAAAGAAAACAAAGGAAAACTGAATGAAAACAACGAAATAAAACGGGTTGTCTCCTGGTAGCGCTTTTCTTTAACGCCTTTCAGCTAGGCATAGAAAATCAACTCAAGTATTTTCAATTGAAGAAGCATCAACATAATATTTTTCTCTAATAATAGAGTCAAAGGGTAGCTTCATATTCTTTCTAGGGAAGTGTTCCAAACTTTTCTTCAGGGGAAGTTGATATTTAATACTTCCCTCTTTCATGTCAATAATAGCACCAACAGTTCTAAGAAAAGGTCCTCCCAAAACAATAGGACAATAAGCATTGCATTCAATGTTCATAACAACAAAATCAACAGGGGAAAGGTTATTATTAACCATAATAAGAACATCATCAATTCTACCAAGAGGTTTCTTCTTAGCATTATCAGCAAGATGAACATCCAAATAACAGCGTTCCAACGGTGGTAAATCAAGCATATCATAAAGCTTTTGAGGCATAACAGAGATACTAGCACTAAGATCACACAAATCATTTCAATCAAAATCATTTACTTTTATCTTAATGATAGGCTCCCAACCATCATCTAATTTTCTATGGATAGATGTCTCAAGTTTCAACTTTTCTTCCCTAACTTTCATGAGAGCATTGGTAATATGTTTAGTAAATACCATATTCATGGCACTAGCATTGGGACTTCTAGCAATATTTTGTAGAAACATAATAACTTCGGAGATATTGCAATCATCAAAATCAATATTATTATCATCAAAAGTAATGGAACCATTATCTCCCACATCTCTAAAAAATTCAGCACTTTTATCAGAAGCAATTTCAGCAGTTTGAGGCAATTTAGCACGTTTCACCAAAGGAGTAGGGACTTTGTTAACACCAACTACTTTACCATTTATAGTAGGAGGTTTACTAGCACTTGGAACTTCAGTTTTACTAGTGGTTGTGATAGTGCAAACTCTAGCAATATTATTCTTTTTAGCCAGTTCATCTTCTCTTTCCCACCTAGCACGTAATTCAGCCATCAATCTAACATTACTATTTGAACTTGGATGGAATTCAAATTTTTTACTTTGTTTAACATCTTGTGGCAAAACTTCCAGTTTTAGAAATTAACATCAATAGCAAGGCTATCTACTTTAGAGGCAAGAACATCTATTTTACCAAACTTTTCCTCAACAGATTTATTAAAAGCAGTTTGTGTGCTAATAAATTATTTAAGCATGTTTTCAAGATCAGAGGTAGAGCTTTTATTATTATTGTAGGAGTTTCCATAAGAATTACCATAACCATTATTAGGAGGATAGGGCTTATAATTGTTTCCACCAAAATTATTTCTATAAGCATTGTTGTTAAAATTATTATTTCTAATAAATTTTACATCAACATGCTCTTCTTGAGCAACCAAAGAGGCTAAATGAACATTATTTGGATCAACTTGAGCTTTACCATTAACAAGCATAGACATAATAGCATCAAGCCTTTCACTTAAAGAGGAGGTTTCCTCAACAGAATTTACCTTCTTACCTTGTGGAGCTCTCTCAGTGCGCCACTCTGAATAATTTATCATCATATCATCAAGAAGCTTTGTTGCATTGCCCAAAGTGATGGACATAAAGGTACCTCCAGCAGCTGAATCCAATAGGTTCCTTGAGGAGAAATTCAGCCCGCATAAAAAGTTTGTATAATCATCCAAGTAGTCAGCCCATGAGTGGGACAATTCTTCGCCATAGTTTTCGTTCTTTCCCAAGCTTTAGCAACATGTTCATTGTCAAATTGTTTAAAATTCATTATGTCACTTCTCAGGGATATAATCTTAGCAGGAGGATAATATTTTCCAATGAAAGCATCTTTACACTTAGTCCATGAATCAATACTATTTCTAGGCAAAGATAGCAACCATTCTTTAGCTCTTCCTCTCAAAGAGAAAGGAAATAATTTCAGTTTAATAATATCTCCATCCACATATTTATATTTTTGCATCTCACATAGTTCAACAAAATTATTAAGGTGGGCAGCAGCATCATCAGTACTAATAACAGAAAATTGTTCTTTCATCACAAGATTTAATAAAGCAGGTTTAATATCATAGAAAGAAGCAGTAGGAGCAGGTGGAGCAATAGGTGTGCAAATAAAATCATTCTTGTTTGTGCTAGTGAAGCAACACAACTTGGTATTCTCAGAGGAACTCATTTTAGCAGAATAAAATCAAGACAATAAATAACATCTATGATGTAAACTAATATTTTTGTGTTTTTGATATAGAGAAATAAAAACAAGACAATAAAATCCTTGCTATGTGTTGTTGGGAACCCCAACAGGAGGGTGTGATGAGCACAACGGTAGGAGTTTTCCCCTTAGTTAAGAACCAGAGTTATCAATCCAGTAGGAGAAAGAGAATCTTCGGAAGGTTGATACCACTGACAGTGGTGCTGGCGCTTCACCGGCGTCAGCAACAACGTGGAACCTGCACACAACACAACCAAAATACTTTTCCCCAACGGTACAGTGAGGTTGTCAATCTCACCGGTTTTGCTGAAAACAAATATTAGACGTATAGTGTGGAAAAATAGTGTATTCTTGCAGAAAGTAAATAAAGCAGGAAATTGTTGTGGTTTGTTTAACAGTGTGGAAAATGGAACGGAGTTCATAGTTTCACTAGTGGTGTCTCTCCATAAAAGATAGCATGTTGGGTGAACAAATTACAACTGGGCAATTGACAAATAGAGGTTGCACCGTAGTGCACAATATGACATGAAGATTACTATGCTATTTAGTGCGTGCATTACAACAAGATACATAGACCGACATCCATCTGCATCTATGACTAATAATCCACCCTCAGGTTATCAACCGAACCCCCTCAGGTATTAATTTGCAAGAAACAGACAATTGCATTAAACAAAGTGTGTAATGTAAGCAATGATTATGCACGCGGGCACTCTCACCGCTGCTTTCTCCCTAATGGCAACAACACATCCTCTCCCTCCACGTTTCTGTCACTCGAGCAAGGCAACAAGGCGGCATGAACCCACTATCGAGCATAAATACTCCCTCTTGGAGTCACTAGCAACTACTTGGCCAGAATAACCACTAGCAATGGAGAGCATGCAAGATCACAAATAACATATGCATATAAAGACTATAATCAACTTGGCATAATGTCAATATTCATTCAATCCCAGCAAACACAGCATAGAGAATTACATAAGATCAATCTCGATCATGATAGGCAGCTCATGAGATCTAAACATGGAAGCATATGAGGAGAAGACAACCATCTAGCTACAGCTACGAACCCGTAGTCCAAAGATGAACTACTCACACATCACTCCGGAGGCAGGCATGGTGATGATCTCCTCTCCGGCAGGGTGCCGGAAACAGCTTCAGAACCCCCCCTGATCTAGGGTTGACGGTGACGGCGGCTGCGGAAGTTTTTTGGGGATTTTGATCAGGTGCCTAGGGTTTTCCATCCGGGGGGCTTAAATAGGCGAAAGGGCAAAGGCAGTGGAGGCCGAGGGTCCCCATACCCATAACTGGCTCGGCCAGGGGGCCGCGCCACCCTATGGTGTGGCCCCCCTGCTGCCCCTCTTCGGCTCCTCTTCGGTCTTCTGGATGCTTCCAGGGAAAATAGGACTTCTGGGCTTCGAATTTTCCAATTCCAAGAATATTTCTAGAACAACTTTTCTGAAACTAAAAACAGCAAAAAACAGGGAACTGGCTCTGTGGCATCTTGTTAATAGGTTAGTCCAGAAAATCGATAAAAATGACATAAAGAAGGGAAAAAACATGTAGCAATTGGCATAATATGATCATGGAGCATCAGAAATTAGGGATACGTTTATGACGTATCACGTAACATGATCAAGATCATCTCTATGTAATGCTACATGTTGTGTATGCTGGGATCTGATGAATGTTGAATGCTATGTCTTCTTATTATCAATCTATCATGTTAGCTTCATGCATATGTTATTTATGATCTTGCATGCTCTCCGTTGTTAGTAGATGCTCTGGCCAAGTAGATGCTAGTAACTCCAATAGGGAGTATTTATGCTTGATAGTGGGTTCATGCCTCCTTTTCATCCATGCTCGAGTGACAGATGGAGGATGTGATGTTGCCATTAGTGAGAAAACAACAATGCTTTGTCTAAGGATGATGTTATTGTTTACATTACACATTTTTCTTACTGCGATTATCTGTTGCTTGCAACTTAATACCCAACGTTTGTTCGGATGATATTCGAAGGGTGGATTTTTAGTCATAGATGCAGTTGGATAACAGTCTATGTATCTTGTTGTAATGCCCGCATGAATCACATAGTAATCTTTATGTCTTTCATATGCACTTCGTTGCAGCCTTCATTTCTGTCAATTGCCCAGCTGCAATTTGTTCACCATACTTGTTATTTATCTTTCTCGGAGAGACACCACTAGTGAACTGTGGACCCCGGTCCTTTTTCGTCATGCTGATAAACACCTACTGCTTTTATACTGGTTTCATACTATTCCTACTGTTTTCCACACCATATGTTTAACCTCTTTGTGTTCAGCAAAACCGATGAGATTGACAACCCCACTACTTCGTTGGGGCAAAGTGATTAGATTGTGTTGTGCAGGTTCCACGTTGCTTCTGAAATGGTAGTGCGCCCTGCCATCTCAGCAGCTTCACCTTCTGAAATTATTCCTTCCTCCTACCGATCGATTCAACCTTGGTTTGTTTTCTGAGGGATGCTGCTACACTCTTCATACCTTCCTCTTGGGGTCTCCCAACGAACGTGTGTCTACACGCATCACGGGGCTAGGGCCACAGACCCCATCTGCGGAGACAACGAGGAGGAGGGAATAGGAGCGCGTCAGGCGGCGGGCGCCACCCCGGGAGCCACCACGGCGACGGAGCTCGCAGCGCTCATCGCCGTCTCTTTCTCCTTCTGCATCTAATTTCCCTCTCTCTAGTCGTCCTTCAAATAATTTCACTTAAACTGTGACACTACCATTTTAATTCATGTTGGAAAGGAAAACATGAAGGAACTCCATGTTAATTGACTTCCAGAGTCTTTTTTTTAATAAACTGACGCCCGTGAGACCTATTCCAAAAGATGACTGAAACTCCGTTCATAGGCCAAAGTAGATTGGACGACTAATTTAGTGGAGATTATACATATCGATGTATATGGTCCATTATGTGTAGCCGTGTGTGATGGATTAATTTTCCTTCATAAAATTCCATTCATGGATTGAGTAGATATATGAGTATATCTGTTTAATGAGAATGGACTTTGACATTTTTTAATTAGTTCACAGTATTGTTCATACGAACTAAAAAAAATCATTGTAATGATTGAATCAAATATTTATGATTGGATCATAAACGATAAAGTTTGAGTTACGAGTTTAGCAAAACATCTGAGAAGTTGCAGAATTGTTCTACGACTTATTCTTTTCGAATGCACCACATGAAGGGAATATGCCCGAGAGGCAATAATAAAGTGGTTATTATCTTATTCCTTGTTTATGATAAATGTTTATTTCTCATGCTAGAATTGTATTAACCGGAAACGTTGATACATGTGTGTTTAATAAACAAACAATGGTTCCTAGTAAAGCCTCTCTTTTAACTAGCTCGTTGATTAACTGATGATCAAAGTTTCCTGATCATGAACAATGGATGCTGTTAATAACGATGTCATGTCATTAGGAGAATGATGTGATGAACGTAAACCCAAACTAAGTATAACAATACGATCAAGTCATTTATTTTATGTTGTTATGTCTTACATACGAAGTAACCTCATTCCTTAGACCGTGAGATCATGTCAATCACTAATACCGGAAGGGTGCTTTGATGTCATCAAACGTCACGCCGTAACAGGGTGACTATAAAGGTGACGTTGGGTATTCGGAAAGTGTTAGTTGAGGCTCATGGATCAAGAGTGGGATTTGTCCATCCAAATGATGGAGAGATATACTCTGGGCTCTCTCGGTGATATCACATCGACACCGCTTGCAAGCATGTGACTAGGTCACAAGGATGTCATATCACGGAACAATTAAAAGAGTACTTGTCGGTAATGAGATCGAACTAGGTATGGTTGATACCAATGATCATATCTCGGACAAGTAAAATATCGCGAGACAAATGGAATTAGTTACGACATTGATGGTTCACGTGATCACGAGAGTCATCGTTGAATATATAGGAGTCATCACTGATCTCCAGATCCCGCTGTTGATTATTGATCGGAGAGGAGTCTCGATCATGTCTATGTTATTCGTGAACCGTAGGGCATAGTTGTCAGAATCGTGATTCTACCATGCGATTCTACGACTTTGCAATCCAAATTGAGCTAAACGATTCTACGATTCTACTACGTAGAGTCTAAGATTTTACGATTCTTTAAATTGTGATTCTACTGTTTGTGATCCTACCATAGAGGTTCCGATCCGATTCGGAATCACGATTCTAAAAACTTTGCCGTAGGGTGACACACTTAAGGTTCGATGAAGCATTTGAGAAAATACGGAATATCGAAGAATGTTTCGGACAACACCGAAATTGTTTCGGGTAAAATTGAAATAGTTCCAAGCGGTTTTTTGTCGAATGGTTGTGAATAGAATTAACAAATGATTCGAGGTGTTATATGCAAATGTTTTTTGTCGAACGGTAGGCTCAAATAAGGGACGTGTTGAGTGTACCTACGTCATCGGGTAGGCTCATCCGATAGGCCTGAGAGTCCTCCCCACGTCA